>PTEX01000108.1:719075-756708 GCA_003342815.1 Eudromia elegans
GGGTCTGTTTCTAGCTCAGTTTGGATGGGGCCTTTTTCCTTTCCTGGCTTCTTGGAGGAGCTGACTCCTTTTGGTGGCCCGTGGCTCCTCCACGGTGGCCGTCACCCACCCGGGAGGAGGCGAAGGGCGCGCAGGTGCTGCTGGCCGCGGGCCCCGTGGCGTCGCTTCCTTCCCCGCCTGGGCCAGTTTTCCCCCTCCGGTGTCTCTGATGCCCGAACAAGGCCCCAGAATGAACGGTTTCTCTCTGGGCGAGCTGTGCTGGCTCTTCTGCTGCCCGCCCTGCCCCAGCCGCATCGCTGCCAAGCTGGCCTTCCTGCCCCCRGAGCCCACGTACACGGTGCTGCAGCCCGAGCAGCAGCAGCAGCAGCAGGAGGCCGGGGCGTCCGCGGGCACCCCAACTGCATCGGGCACGTGCAGCCTGCACCTGAGCGAGCGGGCGGATTGGCAGTATTCGCAGCGGGAACTGGATGCCGTGGAAGTGTTCTTCTCCCGCACGGCGCGAGACAACAGGCTCGGCTGCATGTTCGTGCGCTGCGCGCCCACCGGCCGCTACACGCTGCTCTTCTCGCACGGTAACGCCGTGGACCTGGGCCAGATGTGCAGCTTCTACATCGGCCTCGGCTCCCGCATCAACTGCAACGTCTTCTCCTACGACTACTCTGGCTACGGGGTGAGCACGGGCAAGCCCTCSGAGAAGAACCTCTACGCCGACATTGACGCAGCCTGGCAGGCCCTCAGGACAAGGTAAATCTTGGGGACGAGACATTTCTTCATCTCCATTTAATCCTGATAAGTTCAGTGCCTGAACAGCTAACCTGTGGAGAGGTGGAGGGAAAGGGTCTGCAGATGGTTGAGCTGTTGGAGGTGTCCTCAGGTGTTCGTTAACCACTGCGGTATTATTTGATGGAAGATTTCATTCACTAAGAGGAGGTGCAGGGCTTCATCCTTGGGCATTTCTGAATTCAAGGTCAGTCAGCCATGTGTTGTCCATTGCTTGGCCATTACAAATATCCACTGCAAACTGGAGGTTTTCTTAGTGTGTGGGTTGCAGTTTGAAATCAGATTGAGTTTGCAGGGTGAAAAAAACGTCTTGTTCAAGGTTTTGCATTGGTGTAAATCTCACCATTATCAACACTTAAGGTTCAATCAAACCAAAGCGTTGACTGAATTTGGCGGTAGCTTAGACTGGTGCTTCCCAAGAACTGCTGGCTTTCTGTGATGCCCTTGAATTATCACCCAAGCTCAGAAATAYCTTTCTCTTTTGGCAACCAAGTATCTGTTGTCAAGTTGGCTGRGGTAGTGGGATGGAAGAGGAAGGTGTTGAAAGGTGGAAGTAGAGCTGGGGATCCYTACAGGAGGAGATGCTGAGGTAGGTGGCATCCAAAGGGGTGGAAGAACAATGAGAAGGTACTGTCCAAGTGTCCAAGCAGCATGACAAGTAGGAGCAYAGGGTATCTGTGACTTCTAGGACCTCCTGGGCAGACCTACTGCCTCTGACATGTCACTACAACTTTCTACCAGCTCTTGGCTTCTGTTGAATCTTCCGTTCACAGAAACAATGAGCTTTATTTGCTGTTGYGTAAGCAGTTCTTAAACTGGGACCTCAAAGATTTTACCTTGAAGGAGATACGTTTTAAAAACCTTGAATTGCTGCARTGGGGCAAGAGAAGAGAATTATGAATGTTTTCTGTTCCTGGTGCTGGGATTGTGGGTGAGCTTGGCTTGTGTGAAATGAGTATTTAATGTCTGCTGTGTCTGCTTCAAAAATAGTGATGGAAGTTGTTACTAATTTGATAATTGGCTTTTGAAGGATCCAGGGATTGGTCAGTTGTTGAAGCTAAATGACTTTTGACAGTGGTCTGACCAAGTTGGGTTAAGATCGTAAGGAAAATCTTACCTGGAAATCTTTGGTGAGTAAACCAGATTCCGGGTTTATTTTCCAGGTCCTACCAAATTCAAAGAATATGTGTTGCTTAAATTTAAGTAGTGTATTCTAATGTAAAGAAATAATTTTTATATTTTTAATCCAGAATAGAGGATCAAATGCCCTATGATGCATACATGTGCTGTAAATAACCTTTGAGGGAGGAAGATTGCTGTGAATAAGTGAAACCTGAGTAATGCTTCTCCTTCAGTTCTGTGCTCTCTCTATATCTTACTGCTTATTTGATGAAAAAGWTCCCATGGAATTTTATTATATCTCAGAGAAAGTTCCTTCATATCTGGGTGAACTGCTTGCGTTTTGACAGGCATTTAGTACATGTTTAAGAGCAATGAAGATCCAGAAAGCAGGGGTTCCTTTACGTCAGGTCTGTTGAAGTCTGACACAGTGGGCAGTCCCAGCATGTGTTTAGCTTTGAGGGGATTGGGCTCCTTCTGTTAAAGGATGGCTGGAAGAAGTCTGGTAATTTTACCTGAGTCCTCTCTGTGGTTTATACAAGATGTACAYTCTGTTCTCTGCTAGCTCCTACCTTGCTGTGTTTGTACCTCCTGGGTCTTAGTGCTGTTTTGAGCATCTTCTTAGAGTAGCTGTGTTACAATTGGTAAGAATTTTGAGGAGCTAAAGGAAATATTTCGGTATTTGAGGTGTTCAGTAAAGGTTTCAGTTACTGTAAAATGTAAGCCTTTAAAAAATCCATAGAATCTATTCTCTCAGGTGATTTTCTTCATAACAAGTATGAGCCTAAACAGTAGTCTTTCTGCTCATAAATTCTCTAACATGAATGTTGCAAGGTTTTGGTCATTTTAGCTCTATTAATAAATCAATGCAACTTAGAATGAARTGAAAGATTCTACTGTAAGAATGCAAGTCAGATTTGTGATGTGAAATTATGCTGTTGTCGTTATGCCATTATGTCATTATTGTAATTATATCATATTATGCCAATTGTTACAGTGATTCAATTGTTACTATACAAACTTTATATAGTTTGTGTGTACGTGCTTTAGTTCTTAATGCAAATCCCTAACTTTTGGCCTGTAATGATATGTCAGCAAACTCTAACACGGAGTTAAATAGGAAGCCTTAAAATAGGTCAAGTTCACTATGTCACAGAAAAACATTTAGTTATCTATGTAAGTTCTGCGAGATCCTCTTGTTGTTTTGAGGCCATCAGCCATTCTGCCTGGTGACAAAAAGGAATCATTAAAATGCTGGAAGTCCTGGACTTTTTATTTATTTTTTAAATGATGCCTGTGAAGTGCAACTGATCTTTAGCAAATATGAATTTRTCAGTGTATTTGGAGAGCTGCCCCAAGTAAGTCAGGAATTAACACTACATTCGGACAAAACAGATTGCTGCCAGATTTTTGAAATGATAATCAACTGACTGGGATTACAAATATGGCTGCRGATTCTTGACTGTACTGTTCAAGTTACTCATTTTCCTGAGTGCTAGCCAAATGATTGTTTCTCCTTATGAATATTGTATACTWGTAACTACTAATTTTACAAACTAATAAGTTTTGGTAATTGCCTTTCAATACCTATCAGTACCTAGGAAAGGTATTGCTATATTCAGCTGTCTAGCTCTAGCAGTGTTTGCTACTGTGAAATGACATAATAAGCTGTAGGGGCTTTTAATAATGGATGATAAATAGTTTGGAATTTAAGTCATTTTAAAAGCTTTTTTCTCGGATATGATATTTTAAAGGAATTTATAACCTTTGTTATTAGGGGTATTTTATTATTCACAGTGCTGGCTCCCTCTCTCCCCTTGCTGATGTTTCCTTTGCACCAGGTCAAGTGTTGCAGTTTTCATTTAAGCAAAATCAGGAAACCCRTCTAATTGGATTAGTCTACAGTAGTAACTAATCTGCTGAGGTTGTATCGGTTTAGTCGGTCTCCATTCTGATTTGCTAAGTGGCTACAGCTTCCTAGGTAATAACAGCTTCAGTGTTTGTTTTTTCCCAATTTGTCAGAATAGTTCATTTCTAATTTAATTTTCATTGCAACAAAGTCTTTCATTAGTGCTGTTTTGCCGTGTGTGATCTAGTTCTGAATTGAGTATTTCAACATTGAGTTGACTTGAGGTTTTTGTTCTACATACTCTCTTGAAACCCTCTTAAAGATTTAGCCTTATTTGCTTCCCACTCAGGGTTGCAGGAAGTGTTTAATTGACCAACTTGCAATGTGCGCGTTGGGGAAGGCTGCGAGGGCAGGAGTTGTAGTTTGTTAGGCACAAATATGAACCATTCGGCGCTTTCTCAAGATKTTTTATAGTAAGAATAAACTCTCTCACTGTGCATGCTGCTCTATAGGTGTAATGGAGATGTCCTATTAACTTCTGTTACTTTCAATGTRGCTTTCCAGGAGGGTTTTGTACATATTTTGTTCTGTCACTTGCTATGAATCACATCCCCTTTCTAACACTGAACTTAGATATATCCATTCTATGAAAATTACGTTGGCAGKGGTCATCACGTAGCTGAGGTTCACAGGTTACTGCTCCATATAGATTAAGCATTGAAGGGAGGTGTGTACACAAGGACGTACGTAGTCCTCAGAGCAGCGCTGGTTTTGCTGATCTGAAAATTTTGGGACTTTGTCGCCATTCAGCTGAGTGATTTCTCCAGGCTGCTAATAGTGTCTGCTACTGCAAGTGTCTGTTCCTCAGATAAAAACAGATAAGTGGAAGCAGGGCTTTTGGTACAAATTAACAAAGTCTGTTTGATAGCAGAAGGCTGTGCTGGGCTAAGTCATAAATTCTGACATCTGGGTTCCACTGAATTTCCTTGTTCATGGTTTACTACTTGGTAGGCAGGGTTAAATGACAGGTAAGCTGTAGGTAATGGGGTTTTTTCAACAGTGCTTCTTAAGAGCAGAGCGAAGTTCAACTTTTTCATGTATTACCTTTTACTGCAGTTGTTCCGTGTAACATTTTTTTTTCCGYATTCTCGCAACCCACAGCAGACTCTCTGTGCTCTAAATATGTTTCCCTGAGCCTGTCACMAGTGCAACTTCTTAAAAACATTTGTGGACATTTTTTCTGTTCTAGCGATCATTATCTGTAACAGGGTTTTCCTATCTCAATTTTAATATTAGTGCTAATGTTTGCAAAATTTTATGTATTGTATACTCATTTTTTAAAGAAACTCTTTCTAAAACTTAACTTATTCTACCTCCCTTGTTCAGTGCTGCAAGAAAAGCTGCATACAATGTTGCTTAAAAATAGAAGCCTGCAAAACAGTGTCTTGTCAATGTCTGCACAGGGAGCAGCGGCAAAGTCAGATGATGAGCAGCCCAGGGACACATAGCAACAACTGTTTTAAAYGGGTGCTCTGATGTTCAAAGTTATCCAAAATGTTTAGCAAGCTTTGGTGTCACCTTACATAGATGAGTCACTGAAGTGCGAGAAAGTAATTTTGTTAAATATTTTCCTGCTTTTGTCAGGGCTGTAAGATCAAAGCTTGTTTTAAAAAAATGAAGTTTTCATTGACAGGAGTGTTTTGCAACTGCTGCGGTGTTTTGGGAGAGTGAACCTTTGGGTAACTACGGTTGTTATTCTGGATGTAGATAGTCCTGAAATTCAGCAGCCTGAGCGGGCCATCTTATTTTACCCTACCCTATCGGAGTTATAGGCATGGCTCTTGATGTAATCGGAGCATTGTTCTTAAAGGATTCTAGAAAGATGCATCATTAAAGTCTGYGTGCTGAAGCAACTCAAGATTTTCATCTGCCTTTAGTGCCATGTGATAGATTAACTTGTGTATCGGAAAGAAAGGCAATCTACTTCCCTTTCTCTAGCTGGATAAAAACTCATTACTTGTGCCTGTAAGTATAAAAATAAATCCAACAAGCATCCCCCATCCAAAAAAGAAAACATTTAGCAATGTTGTACAGTGACCTGAGGATGTAGGTGTCACGAATAAATGATCTAAGGAGAAACATTCAAACTGCCCAAAAGGGTCATCTGGCAACAGTTGSTTTCGTGGAGAAAACGTTGACGATTTTTGAGCAAGTGAGTGGTTCCACACTGAATGGAGAAAATGAGCTTGAGGGGGTCAGTGGTTTTTCAGTTCTGTGCTACTTCCTCACAGAAAGATGTAGTAGTACAAAATAAACGCAGAGCAATTAGCAGTTTGGGACCTAAAATATCTGAATTGCATGTTTGGTTTGAAGATGAGCATTGCCTAGGGGAGAGGAAAATCTGGTTATAGTAACTATTACCATCCAACTCTGCCTCAAATGTATTTTTCAGCAAAGTATCAGGAAACTAGTGCCTCAAGTTGCCTTCGGTGTTAACTTTAAAACCAAGAGTCCCCAAGTTGTATAGCACTAATAAGTTAAATGGAAAATTATTGTTGCTGCTTTTTTTCCCCTCCCCCCCAAAGCTGGTAATAAATTTAATGAATAACTGGCATTCCTTTCTACCCTCCCTCACAAAAATAGATCAGTTACAAGGCTGAGCTGGGAGTGGTTGAAATGCATCATAAAGTAAGCGCTGGATGTGTTGAAGGTAACATGCTTATACCAGGTTGGCTTTGCTAGTTAGCAGCTAAAAGGAGCAGAATTCTGTCTGTTCATGAACTTCAGGAGATACTTTCAAATGCCACCACGCTGTGAGGAGCTGAAGGCTCTTCATCCACATACCAAATGAGGGACTGCTTGTGGTTTTTTTTTGAACCTAGGAATGGCACATGCTGCGTTTTTTGAACTGCARCAGTTCTAAATTATTTTGTCATGTAGTTTTGAGCTTACATTGAATGTTCTCTCTCTCTAACAACAATTCTGTATCAACTAAAATACAGTAGTTGGACAAACTGTTTGCATCTGTAGAAGTAATTGTATAGTGGAGAATTGAAATCACCGGAGGCTGATGCTTAAGGCAGCAAGAAGCCTAGCATTTATTAATCTTTTCATGTTGTTTTCCTGTTTCATGATATAAAACTAAACTTAACACAGCTGGTACAACTTTGAATGTACAAGGGACTTTCCAATCTAGTCTAAATGGCAAAGATGCAGAGCAAGTGCAGTTGAAGGAGGGCTGAGCTTTGGACCCTAACTCTAGAATTCGATTTTTAATAAAAGGAAAGATGTGGGTGAAGTTATTGTTTTTGTTTGGTTTTGATAATGTGATGTGCTGGAGAAACACGCACTGCATTTTCCTACATCAGTAGCTTTTGGCAGTAGCGAAATCTCACTTCCAACAAAGTGTGATCCAAGGTGGAATTGTTGTAGAAGGGAGGGAAAATGGAAACTGGAGTGGAGATGGGCTGTCTATGTTAGTGCAAGTGCTCAGAAGTTAGCAGAGTTGTTTGGGCATGAAGCAAGAGTTTAGCATTTAGAGCTAAACTTTAAGGTTGAGCATTTTGTTCCTGTTTGAATAGAAAGGACCAGCTTGTGAGTAAGCAGTTTCAATGATTCAGTAAGGCTCTCTTCCTCCTGACTGACTTGCTTTCAGACTTTCAGGTGAATGACATAAGTAGCTGCACACTCAGGCTGACCTCTGATGAAGCTGCATTTCATTCCTGTTGCCAAAAGGAGCATTTTGTTGGTGTTTTGTTTGTGTTCCAGGTTGTGTGAGCACATGGGGTGTGTGGCTTGTAAACTGAGCAAGCACTGAGTGAACACAGRGGAATGAAGATGCTTTTAATAGAGGGCTAAGAATAAAGAATGAGATAAATAGTACAGAGTATCAGCTTAAGGGMTGAGCATGTAATTCCTTATTGCAAAGGCTGCTGCTTTGAGAAAACCCCAYCTCTGTGGCAAGCTTGCCCATGGAGCCAGGTTGACTGCCCGCAGTCTCAGAAAGGTACAAATGCAGGCCAATTGTGTAGTGATAGATTTATATGGCTGCTATCACTCTCCATGCTAATATTTTTTAACAAAATGTTAATTTTGTAGAATAGAAGTTTGGCCATATTATAACCATATTATRGTTGGATTTGCTGACTGTAAGACCCAGTATTGCAAAGGTGCAACACTGCTGAATAGTAGGATCTGTCTTGATTTCCCATCCATTTCTGCCTCSCTTGATTTCGTTGGTCATTATGAGCATTTCTGCATCTTTGGGAAAGCCCCTGTAATGATAGAAATATATCCATGAAATCGTCACAAAAATTTCAAGTAGGAGAATTCCATGTGGGCTCGTAAATGAAAAATGAATTTGATGTGCAAAATAAGATTTTAAGTTCATGCATTTGTCTCAAAGTCCAGAGGAAAACACTTAAATTAGCAGTATTCCAAGTATTGCCTCTACTGTTTTTGTGCATGTGTGAATATATTATAAGAACTTTGTACTGTTCCGAGGGTGATACTCTTTATAGATATGATCACAGGRAACTCTAAGTACATCTTTGAAAAAAGGGGATCCAGCAGGTATGAAAATTCTGAAAACAACATTTTTCATATGGAAGCCCTCTTGAAATAGTTCTGCTTGGAGTGTTTTCTTTCCAATGAAGAGATTATCTGGATGGGTASCTTGGATGTCTTCTGATGGAGCTTGAAAAATGGTGCTCAAAATCAACAAAGCAGCAAAACCTACTGTGTATTCTTTCCAGTGCACAGAGGAGCCGACATAATGTTTAGATAATCATTATTTCGTGGAATTTAAGAGTTACTTATTTTAAATTAAACAAGAACTTTTGACTGCCTATGGGAACATCATATTAAATGTTATACAGTAAACTGAAGGTCTTGTAATATGCAGAGTGAGAGAGGAGGCAGTTGTAATGTGCGGATAGGTTTCTGCTAAGCATTTTCCATTTGATGTATATGGAGCCATTTATATGTCAAAGGAATTTTTGAGTGGTTAGCTTGCCTGAAGTGTTGGCCTGGTTTGTGTGKATACTAATTTTTGTCCAATTTTCATGTAGTCTTCCTCAATACCTGATGGATTCATACCACTGGGAGTAGGGTGTTAGCTTCATGACAGCTTGGGGAAAGTGACATCTTTCCAGGAAACGGTCCTGGTTTTGAGGCACATCCTCCAGGGACAAATGAAGAGAAAGTTGGGAAAGTTTTCTATATTTGATATAAAGCTAGCATGGTTTTATAGTTGCTCTCCCAAGCATGTGTGTTACTTTATTATTATTTGAAGTAATTCTGTGTAGAATCTGTTTTGGAAATGTTCCTGGGTAATTCTTACCTTAGGGCAGATGGCCAAGAGCTGGTCAATGGTGTTCTCCTTACCTTAGCCTGAGATGTCCMCCAACTTCCATAGTGAGCTAAATTGCACATTTCAGTCGCATTTCTTTGTGTTGATCCTTGCTATTAAGCCTTTTTTTTYCCCTCTAGTAAAGGTGTACTTTTAATGTGTGTTGATAATGGTACAAAAAAATGTTAGTGTTTCAGTCAAGRTGTAACTCGTATCAAGCTTAACCTGCTGTAAAAATACTGAAGTTGTAGGAAAAGGTGGGATCTGGTTTGCTATTTTTATAGMTATTAGTTTATGAGCATGTAACCTTTGTCTTGTATTGGTTAATAATTACCCTGTGACTTCACACGCATTGCAGGAATCTTTTTTGATATAATAAGTTTTCAGRAGGCGGTGCCGTAGATTAAGATACTAAGTGGTGTGTGACATAAAACCTGACMGCTATGTCTATAAGCTTCCAAACTGCTTTTTTCTCCAATATGGAGAAACCCTCTGGCCTTTTGCCTGTAATGCAGTTTTTTTTTTTTAACTCGGAAAGTCGTTTGTCTAGAAAACAAATACATTCAGTTCTATCTCCTGCTTTTATGCTTTACATTTAAAATTAATCTGATACAGAACCTATTAACTGTGAAGGAATACAAGCTCAAATATAGTGGTCTTTCCACTAAAGAGTTATTTTAGTTTGTATTTGTTCTAACAAGGAGCCAAGATATACCGGTGATTTGATAGATTAAGGTGGCCTTGAATATGACTTGAWTCTGATTTCTTGTTACAAAAGATTATGTTGTCATAAGTCCTCAGTGTTTACCGATGCTTTTCAGAGGATGTAGGGGCTGTTAAATCTCCCTAGTCTGACTTTTTTTTTCCCCATCCTTTATTATTCTGCAGAGACTAAGCAAGCTGGTGCCAAATATCCCTTCCAAACTGGATACCCTTCTGTCAAAGCACATTTAAAAGCTGTAGTCCATTTCGCATGTGGCACTGAACAGACACTGTTGACATAAATAGAAAGTGGCATCTTCTAATTATCTCAGGAAACTACCCTTCCCATCCAAAAATCCACTTTAATAATGATCATAATGAAGAGCACTTGACCTAAGTATCTTGGATGTAGCTTATCTGGATGTAGTCCTGGAGCAGTTGCATTTCAGCAGCTGGAAAAAAATGAATCAAAGATTCTTATCTCTTTGGACAGTCACAGTAATTTTCTTCTTTTTCTTTATAATAAAGCAAATGTTTCGGAAAAGAAAGCAATGCTGGCTTAAATCAAGCTTGTCTTATTATTTGGATTTTGAGGAGGAGAAAAAAGACTGAAWTTAAAACCGCTGATTTGATACTCATTTTTCATTCTTTCACCACTCCCAGGATTTCTGGGTAGTAGTCTAATGTGAACTGTATTCTTTTCTGCCTTTCACAGTAATATCCGATCAGACTTTCTTTAAATCTTTTTCTTTTAAAATTCTACTTAAATATTTTTATTTTTCTTCTTTCTTGCAGGCTTTGTAGTACTAGGAGAATGAGAAAAAATATTCATAAAGTGTAACTGTATGGAGGTCTGTACGTGATCAGCAGTGCTGGGGAAGCCCAGCAGCAGTTTTTGTAACTAACAGTGCCGTTGTTTTGGAGCAGTGTAGCTTCCCATAGGCATAGGTTGCCATCCGAGTTGGCATTCAGCCCTTAYGTAGACATTAGTACACCTCCTCTTTCTTTCTTTACTGCTCTGTTATCTTGTATTTCAGAAAATAAGCACTCCAGCAGCACAAGCCTTCTCTTTATGCTGTGCTGGTTTATTGTATGCAGTCAAGTGCCAAAGTGGCACTTAGCTGGATTGATAACGTTTCTTCCTGCATAACCAGTTGTTCTTGGGTGATAGCAGAGCAGGGTAGGGTTTGGTTCACGGGGACCGTGTCGCAGATACAGAGGCAAACAAAACGCTGCAAATGTCATGGCCCAGGAAGTGGCTCTTGACCTTTAGCATCAGGTGGAACGAAGCACCTGAGCGACTGCATTAAGAACTCATCTCGGCCCCCAGCTCAGTACCTGTTGGAGCAGCTGTGTGGGCCTGGTAACAATCCTGTTTTGAGGCAAAAGTGATTGCCCAGCAAGAAACCTTCGAGCAGATTGATTCCAAAGGCAATTGGTCCTGCTAGCTAGGAATAGTGTTAGCGGGAAACAAAATATGCCACTGTGCCTTTGGACTGTCTTCAAAACCTCTTGGTTTGGGCAAAATGCCTTTTGCGCTGTTGTACCAGTGATGATGCTACATAAGATATTGGATCTTCTCTCAGTGTTGAGTTTTCTGGTGCGGATGTTTGGAAATTATGAGAAAGTTAATAGCWTTCTAAATGTGTAGACACAATTACTGTTGATTTTCCCTTATTGAAATGTCTATTTCTTAAATTAACATCTGTCACTTAAATATCACTAAATTTACTGATATTAAGTATGATTGCATATAATTAAATAAAAATATCTCTGTGCTGCTTTAGTAAATCACTGTTTTGATCCTAAGTTGTCTTGCTTCTGGGGAGCACAAGGCAGGTTTTGGGAGTACTTCAGCTGAACACACAAGGAGAGCTGGGACTTTATACTAAATTTTAATGTACTTGATTTCAAGTAATATTAACTGAGAAGGGGGAGAGGGATTTAGCCCCTGAGTTTGTGAACATAACAGCTTTGAGTAGGAAATTTGATTTTAAGCTCTAAACCATTTACCTGTGGTCTACTGTTTAGAACATCCGGTGCTGTTAATCCTGGTGATTGCTGTCTAATTTTTTAACTATCTTGGCTTTATATTTGAGTGAATGTTACTAGYGCCTTAACATTTAGTGTGTTGAAAGTTCCTTAAGAGCGCGAAYGTGCACAGGAGGAAAAAGAAGTGTAAAATAGTGTAAGCTTAAATATAGGCTGGATAATGCATAGGTTCTGTGGAGCAACAGGTCTTCAACCCTGGTAGGGTCTAGTCTGTCTATACTTGAGACAGGAGTGGAAGAACTTGAGGATGCTTAGGAATGAAATGTAGCCTCCTGTGTCTGTAGGATTGCAGTGTAAACAATAAGAAGCCTTAAGCTCCTTTCTTTTCTTTTTAAATTTTATCCCCTGTCTCTACACCTTCTCTTCAAAGTACRTAAGAAATTATCTGTAGTCAATATCGGAGAGGAAAATTTTTGTAACGTAAAAAGTTAATCTTTAACATCAGCATGAAATGAGTGCTTAATGTATGCTTATTTGTAAAGGCCTTGCCTAAGCTGCTGTGCGAGCCTTCATTTCTTTAACTCCCTGTACGTTTTTCCATTAGAATATTTCTGTAAAGTCAGTTTTAAAACTCTGASATTTTGAGTACCATATGTAAAAAGTTCAAATGTTGATGAATCTGGTTTCAAAGTATTAACGCCAATGTAATAAATGGCGAGAAACTAAAGAAKGCCGAGATTTTCTTGTTTCTGAAAGAATTGTTTTGCTATTCAAAAAAATCTTTCTAGTAATAGATTGTTTTCATGAAGTGATCACCTTCCATATGGCAGTTATCACTTTGGATATCCTTTTAGTAATATTTAAAGGATCCAGATGAGAGTATGTAATTGAGAGAGGGCAGGAGATATTCATCAGAAGGGCAGTGTGTCTCTGTCGGGCTGTGAATATTCTCCATTTCCCTGAGCGCAGATGCTTAAGTGCCACCAGAGTCTTGCTGATAAAGCTGGGGGTGTTCTCAGCACTTGGGAAATTGAGATGCGTCTCCTCCGTTTATTTGGGTGTGGGGAAGATAGAGGCTGCGGTGTTGCTTACCCCAGCAGAATGCCTTCCTATTTCTGGTTCACRAGGCAGTGCAGGTGCAGTGGCAGTGCATGTTGTTTTCATTTAAATCCAAAGAAAATAGTGCCTGCTGTGTTTAAACCTATGAAGATGGTTACAGAGTAGCTCGAAGAAACATGAAATATTTCCAAAGAATTCAAGTGGACTGTCCAAAAAGGTTGCATGATCTCCTGGGTAATACCAGCTATGACACTTACACACGTAGTTTTGGCATAGGGTTCATAAATATGTGTATCAGTTAATGCATAGCTTTGAGAGAAGTTTACTCTTAATAACTTTGTTTGCTCTTTTAAAGCATGTGAGCATATTAATGTGAGTGTATAGAGAAAAGAGAAATCCTGCTGCCAGCTKAGTCATCTTTGTACAATGATGGCTGATAAAATATTCATATAATGGGGACGTTTACATATATCAGTAGCCCGTCCTTTCTAGGAGTATTAGGCCAGCTCCAAYATCTTAACAATTGTTATAGCTGGCTTTTTTCTTCCTTCATAATTCCTTTCTGTTTTCTCCTTGGCCTCTCTGCCTCTTTCTGTGAGAGATTTGCAARTCATGACCTGAGCTCTACTGGTGCTTTTGGATGAGAAGAAATGATGTAGCCAGTTTGCTCACTCATTCTTGAGGTATTTTCCATTCTAATTTACACACAATCCTCTCGGCTTTGGTGGTAAGAGACTGTGTGCAGGTTTCCAGGGATCTTGGAGGAATAGTGTGAAAATGGCTTTAACTTTGTCTTTTGTAATAGGATTTTGAGATAYGAGCGCTTGCGCGTTCAACTTTTCTTTTTTACCTTCCATTATGGGCAATAAAATGAATCTTTTACCAGATTGTCGTCTCGATATAGCAATGAATATGTGATCTGAGGAAGATGCTGTAACAGTGCCACATACTTCACTGACATAACTTGCGAGCTATTAAATATGAACCATAGAAAAGCTAGTCACTTAMTGCTGTTAATCTGTTCTTGTCACCTGAAAACATAAGGGTCTTGGAAAAACCTATGGAYGAAACAGCTTTTTATTTGGAGACAGAAGGCTAAATAAAAATGCAGTAAATTGGTGGAAGAAAATGTGAAAGAAGGGTAAAAATTAAAGAAAGCAAAAGAAAAAAGTACTTTCCTTTTATTTCAGTGGTGGAACTGAGCAGTTTTGGGACCGAGCCCTGTATGAATGGAAAGTTCTGAATCTTGTAATCTGCTTTGAATTTTACTTTTTCYCCTCAAGCTTTCCAGAAGCCAGGTGAAGACATGTAACCAGCTACTGAGACTGTTTGTCTGGATTAATTCCAGCTTGGCAAACCATTTAATTCCTCTGTCACACAGGTGGGACAGCCCTTTCCAAYAGCTGTTCTTAGCACTCTTCAGTTTAACACTTCTCTTCCAAAACACACTCTTAGATTTAAGAGGACCTAGACAGCTGCCTCTGGAAGCRCTTACATGTACTTCTGTTTTATGATCCGTGTGTGCTGGCAGTGGCTTTCTTTGTTAAGCTCGGCGTGTGCAGCTAATCAGCTGTGCCAGCCCCRAAGCGCGATGCTTGAGGAGGGATGAGCTTCATCCTGTGGTTAAGAGCTGCCCTTAGGTTTGTTCCCATAGGTAGGATTGTCTCGTGAAGGCTGCTCRGCCAAGGCTGGTGTCAAAAACAAACCGTAGGGCAAGTCACTGCACAAGGGCAGGGTGGTCGCTGTATGTGCCCGTACACTGATAACTGTAATTCCTGAAACTGYAGCCCGTTCTATTTAAAGAAAATGAGGTAGTGCCATTTTCGTCTTGCGTGATGTGGATTGCAGCCCTTGGCAGCTCTTTTCTGCCTTCTGAGGTCTTTCTTTGCCGGAGAAAGGGAGAAGCCTCGGAGACAGGTGGAGCAGAAACCAGGAGAGCAGGGAGTTTACTGCCTTGGGGCCCAAAGCCTCCACGTCCTGCTGCCGACGCCAGTGAGTAGGGGGGCAAGTGACGGGCAGCCRCCGCAGCAGCCGGGCTGGGCGCCGGGCCAGGCGGCCTTGGCTCACCCTGCGGCCCGGCCGCGGGAGCAGGATGCTCCCCCCTGCAAGCTGCTGAGCTTTAGGAACAGCTCAGAAAGCACCGGGTTGGAGGGGCTGGGCAAGCACRGTTAATATTTGCATTCTTTTTTTTTAATGTTGCCTAGGAGTTGGAAGAGACTTTTCAGCAGCAGTTAATCTGAGTGAGCTGACACGTGTTTATATTACTTAAAATCTATATACAAAAGCACCCTTTAGGCACATGGAGATCACCAAACCTTGCTTGTTCTTCCTAAAAGCCTATATAGGAGTACAGTTTTAGGTGTGTTTATCCTATTTTTTTGCTTTTGAGCATAGGATATCCAAAACAAAAGTGCAGGCATTTTGCAAGGCTGTAAGAATTGCCRTATTCTTAAATGTTACATTTTTGAGTGCTGGGAGGATTATGGTSACTTGTGTCACCTCTGCTGTATTGGAAAATGTGCAGTGTGATGTATGCAGCTTGAATCAAAATACACCAGCAGGTTGAGGTGGGTGTGAGGAGCTGGGGGTGAAGATAATGAATTCTTTGTGTGTCGAGATGCGGTGGCCTCGGCCTCCCTGGGCAAGTAACACAATTTCCTTTGTGCCTGTTAGGTAAATGTACTGCAGAGACTGACTATATAGATTTTTGTATACCAGTTACAGTAAAGAGTATATAATGGAATGTAGCTGGCTGARTTCTTGTGAATTATTGATGCTGTGGTCGATACAAGTAGTTCTTACTGTCCAGTGAAGGTTTCCTGTCTTTGATAAATAAAGCTCAGCTTCTGTCTTGCATGGTTCTGTGCTATGGTGCATCTTAATTAAATGTGAGATACTTTGTTAGACCAACTCCAATTCTGTATTTTTAAACTRTCTGGTGCAAGACATTTGTTTTAGCTTGTCATCTACCCTCTGTGCCCCGGGACTGACTAGTGTAAAGGAAGACTGCTGTGAAAAGGTGCTTTGGAAGAAGCAAAGCAAATACAAGGAGGACAGAGCATGTGGGTATCTTCAAGCCTGACATTGTCTGTCTTTAAGAGGAAATCTTTTTGCTTTTAAATTTGCAATCATGCCTGTGGTGCGATGTTGAATCTCTCTCCCTTCCCCATAGTACTCATGGGAAACTGGTACCTTTTGAAGTGTTTTGAAGGCAGTCTTTAATTGCAYGACATCAAGGCCAGAAAGCTCCACTTTTTCAAATGTGATTTTAAAAACACTTTGCGAAATGTGAAAGCTGGTGTCAGTACAACACACTTAGAGCCTTTGTCTAGGCATAGTGTTGTGTCCTTCTTGTGGTTTAGTAGGTTAACTTTACATATTATGTAAATTGACCCTGTCCTTTTGTTTAGTCTGGAATTATCTTTTTTTTTTTTAGGTTTGCTCTTTTCTCTGTGTAACTTGGTGTGATAAAAGGAAGTTATCTGAAGTTTTTTTGCTTAAAATAGAAGCTTACTGAGGATGGTGTGGGTGCCCCATGTAACAGCTCTCCATGTTTATCACGGACTTGCTGTTCTCTGGTACACCTGAATGTTAGAACATTTTTGGCAGGGGCGGTTCAATTGCAAGTAATTTATACATTATAGGAATGTAAGCCTTTTCAGCAGAAAATATGCATAGAGTCAGAGAACTGAGCAACTAAGTCCTGCAAGGAGTACACGTACAATAGTTTGTAAAAGTTAGAGGTAAATCACCGTTTTACTGCAAGCAGAAGGCAGCATTTTGTGCCTTTGGAATCAGAATGATTTGTTCCTGACTTCCCATGTCGTTTCTGACGTGCTCCCTTGACCAGTAAAGATCTCAGCAGGTAAACTGAAGAAAAACTSCAGGGGATTCATTTGGGAAACTGCTCCCGTCCTTCTGCTACATGAATGCATGCTGAGTGTCAGTGTGTTGTCATTAGTTGTATCACTGTAAATAGTGGAATGATGACGTTTGKAGGCCTTGGCCAAAGCTTTGCTAATTGGTGTTTGTGCAAAGAGAGTCCAGTTTTGCTTTTGGACCTTCCCTCAATGTGAAAGTTCATAGAGGACCTGTATTTCAGCAGTCATTTTTTTTTTCCATATCATTGTGCGCGTGGAGCAAGTTTGTGCTTGAATTTCAATRCATGCTTAATAAATCTGTTATTTCCTCATATCTTAAGTGGTGGTTCTGTTGGGGGGGATATAGAGACCTCAGTCMGATAGGAGCAACTATTCTAAATCCGTGTAACAACTACTTTATGAGCTACACTAAAGAACACTTTAATGTGAACAAAACAGCAAAAACTGGTGTTCTAAGTCATTAGGGTAAGAATTTAGGTTATAAATACTGCTAAGTTCTCAACGCAAGAGGAAAAAAAATGTTTTGTTTCTAGGTAGTTCTTAAAGCCAAAATTTTGCAAGGAGAGGCTGCCTGTTTTCTACCCGTTCTGTTCTATGTAGTACATTTTTGCCACTGCTCAGCTGGCTTGGAAGGGATTTCTGCCAGAATGCTGAACTGCATAAACCAACTCGCCCCACTGATGGGGCATACCATCAAATATATTTTATGCTTTCATGTTTCCTGTGTCTTTCTCCTATTTCAGAAAAATGCTTTGAAAGTTCTGAATGCAGACTGAGTGCACTTGCATGGTCTCCGCTCTGAGATCGTTAGCAGTAAGTGGTGATGTTGATAGGACCCAAATTTTGAAGAGCAGAAGAAAGTCTGCAGACTGACCCTATTACCACCATGGGCGGCCAGGCACTAGGAGAGTATAACCTTGCTCAGAAAATGTGGAAGATAAGCATGTGGAAGTGCTAGTGTGGAGTGGTTTGAAATCTTCCAATAAAACTGGGCATTCGGCAGGTTTGGAGATACTGTTGAAGCTGGAAGAAAATCATTTGCTTTTTGTGAGTACCTATTACTTGCTCAAGAATCCTGAGCAGATGATTTACTTCAGTTAAGGAAAGGATATAGCACTTGGAAAGGTAACATCTTCACCAGTCCATGTTTAAGGATAAGGGACATAAAGTAACATAACACACAACTGCACAAGTCAGAGCTAAAAGGGATCTCATCTGACGTTCCCAATGTAGGGATGTCATCTGACGTTCCCAATGTAGGACCAGTTGCCAGTAGCAACTGGCTGGGTCCTGGGCCATGATTTCCAGCTCTTCACTTGAAGCCGATGARGAGGTGAGATGGTGGCAGTCCTGTGTTCCTGCTAGCTGGTTCATTAGTGCTTCTTCTCTGCATCTCTTCTAAAGTGTGATGCCCGAGAGGAGAGCAGACTGCCCAAGAGGCAGGAGTTTGAGAAYGAGCATCTCCTTCCTCTTCCTACAGGGAAAGGATTAATCTCTATCTCAACATCTGATGCATTTGAATACTATGTTTACAGTATGACAAATTTCTGTTGAGCTAGTGACCAACCAAACCAGTTCTGTGCTAGCTAAGGGCTGGGCAAGGCATTGGCTTGAGCTGTGGTTAAGCGGTGGTACTGTCCGAGTTGATTTTCTTCTAGTGATCTTATAGCCATAGTGGTCTGAGGATGTGAAGACTGGTCGCTAGAAATGAYTGTTCATAAGACCTAAGTGAGAAGAGGAAGGAGGTACACACCTGAGCATGCCCCAAAACCTGCCTGTGTCTCTCTCAATACTTCCTGCTCTTTTGGTCTACGCAAAGGCATTTGTTTAGTAAGGCAAGGCCAATACACCTTGTGCCCTCAGAATTAGTCATTTACACCTTGTGAGTCACGCTTGAAGTAATCCAGGCGAAAAATGATCACAAAAAGAGGGATTTTAGCCCTTTCAGTTCACTCTGTGAATGCGCAAATGCCTGTGGCAGTTGCAGCACTTGGAAAGAAGCGACACCTGAGTGTTGCAGGAGGCTGTAATTACTTGTGTTGTGACTGYTGTAAGACTTACATGGCTGAGGTTGTGCTCTTAGAAATACAAGTGGTTAGCAATTAGAAATTGTGACAGCTAATGCCCTAGTTTCACAGTTTTAGGCTTTTCTCTAAATAGATGTCATAGGGAACAATTCAGCAATTTAATTCAATTAAAATGTAATTTCAATGCTGTTTTTACCAGAAAAATGCCATGAAATAGCTTTTATATATTTCTATATTTTTAATCAACTCTAGTTGTTCAGCGCAAACTGTCAGTGGCTTTACTACTCAGCAGGTTGCAGATCATCTGTTTTTTTGTCATAGTTGATTGAACTCGCTAAGCAGTGATATTTATTATCCTAGATAAGAAGGTGGGTGAACTTTGATCCCAGCTCTCAATATTTGATAATATGTATAGCCGATTATCACAAGGCAGAAACCAAAAAGCAGTGATTCATGCTGTGGAGATAAGTACATAACTGCAGCTGTGGAAATGGTAAAAATTATCTTCCTACAGAAGTTGTTAGAGGAGGCCAAGTTACTTCTGTTTGATCTGTTTATTTAGGATAAAAGTTATGGTGCGTCTGTAGATTACAGCTGTAGGCACATAGTCCAGCAGACCTTTATTGGGGTGGTAATTACTAGTAGTTACATACAAGATTGCCATTAAGAGGATATTTTCAGGTGTCATGGGGTATCTGATAATGAAATTGCAGAATGAACCATATTAGTACTAGGGTTTCTCAGTAGCTTAACCAAATGATATTTGTATTTTCTCAAGACTGTCTGGGAGACAGTAAATCACTAGAAATAGAACCATCAAGCTGTAAGATTCCTGGATTCAGTGTTTCTGGCAGCCATTTAAATTGTTTTGAGTGTGAGCACATTTGCAGAAATATTTTTATGCTCCTGTGACAGTGTGTTCAGATATATGCAAAAAAAAAAGTCCACTATGCCTGAACTTCAATCCTGTAGTACTTCTCATAATTTAGACATCTCGTAATTTGGAGTATCAACCTTTATTTTGCTGAGTAAAGCACAAGGCTTTTCAGACTTATATTTGTGTGAATTCAAGGAAACTTGGGTGAGAAACTAGCAAAGGGAATGTTGTATGCCAAGGTTTCCTGTGATTCTTGAAATAATTCTAATTTTTYTCTTTTGACAGTTAATATTATGGTTAACATAGAAATCCTTAATGCAAGGCCTTATTGTCAGTGTTGACATTTATGCTGAAAATCCACTGTGTGATTGCTGTGGTATTTTGGCCGAGATGCTGAAGTGGTGCCTGCTGAAGCATGGCATGAAATTCGGTGCTTTGATGTTATTGTGTAAATAATTTTCAGTAATTTTCGTTGCCAAATTTCTCTCACTGTTTTTTGAAAACGAGATTAAACTGTGGAAATTATGTTCAAGATGCAGTCCATATTATGGCTTTTGCTTGCTTGACTTTTGCTGTTATGAGGAAGAAGCTGGTCACTTTTAGCTGCCTATGGGTGTAGTAGAAGCAAAACACGAGGTCTGCAGCGCTGTGAAATGGACTTTTGCAGTCTGGATGCTTCAGGGGTTCTCTGTCTAGATAGGATGGCTAAGGCTGATTTAATAGCTTGAAGCCTCTGATGTGCCATTATTGCTGTGCCCACATTCTTCTGTCTATGCTCTGCTTTCCAGGTGATGAGGGAGTATTGGAGCAGTAAAATCYGTGAAACTTAAGCACCAAAAATGTCCGGGATGGTTAGCTGCACTCATTCCAACTGCTTGAAAGCAGAATGGGTCTCATTGATGTGGATTTAGCACCTTTGAGGACTGGCATAGAYGCTAATACTCTGGCTGTGACCATTGCAGGGCTTTGAATGTAAGACATGTTTGTCATCCCTGAGCAGCTATGACCACTGACACTTTCAGTGGAGAAAGAGTAAAAATAGCAGTGGTAAACCCCTCTGCATCGCCCAGAAGTCAACTGGTGAAAGAAAAAAATATTCAGCATCTCATGCTCATGTTTTTTATGGCCATTCATAGTTCTTGCATAGCAAACATCCAGAAATCTCACGTACTTTGCAAACATGACAGATATTGTCATTTCTGTGGTATGAGGACAGTGAGGCATGGGGAGAGACGTGGCCCTTCCCATGACCACGCAGCTGATGGGACTGAACTGGAAATGACCGTCTGCCTTCCTAACTGTGCCCAGACCTCCCAGATGATCCCAGCCTCCCCCCTGCTATTGTGCTGCTGTGACCGAGATGTCGCATTACTCTGCACAGGAGCAAGCGCCGGACTCTTGGAAGTGACACAGCTGCTTTCATTGACTTCGAGAGTACAGTTTGTGCTCRTGCAAGGAGACCAGAATTGCTATAAAATGCATGTTTCCACCTAATCAGTATAAATTGAGGCGGTAACGTCTTAGCTAGCGCTTGCTTGTGGGGSATCTCCTGCACGCGCAGAGCTGTCCTGCTTGCGAGGGCAGCTGGCTTGCCCGTGGGGGATGAAGTCCACAATCACATAATCTACTCAGGGCTTATCGAGAGTGGACGAGGTTGGACAACTTCGCCACCTGGCATATATTTGTGGATAGGGAGAAGGGAAATGCTTGCCTGTGTGGTTTTTATTGTAGTTGTGTTTTTGTTTTGGTTGGTTGGTTTTAAGTTGGTCAATTAATGACCTCTGGTCAAAAAATGGGCTCCCTTCAAATCTTATACGCTCACGATAGCTGCTTGAAGTGCTTTTTGTTCTGCTTTTCTTCAATGCTGGTTTCTGAATGGCACCTGCTTGTTTTGAAGCTGGTCCAGATTAACTCAGCATGGGTCCTCGCATCCCTCACGGGAGCCCTGTGTTCATAGAGAGCAAAACTCACTGGCTTCAAGATGTTTCAAAAAGGATATTTTTAGCTCTGCTGTTTAGTTCATGGAAGAACTTTCTTCCTTAATAGGAGAGCAAACTGTAGCAGAATTCCTCTGAAAAGTCTGTCTTGCCTTTAGATCATGTTCTTCACTTCTTCTTTTTCTTCTAGGTAGCTTCACGTTCTCTTTCATGGTTTTCTTCTCGTGCCTGTCTACTCCTCCTCACCTCTCATTTCACTTTCCATATGAAGGTGGACAGTTAAGAATCTTTAATACTCTGAAGGAATTTATGGGGAGTGGGGAAGGAGCTCAGACTTTACCTTAAAAAGATATCGTCTTAAAAATAACTCCTCTGGGTCATTTTGCACCTCAGTTAAACCAATAGCTCTTCCAGAGTCCCAGACTGAGCAGCATTTGTAAAGAATAAGAATGCCACGAACCTAAAACTTTGCTGTCCTCTCAAAACACCTTGTACACATCAGTGGCACCTGGACCTTGCTTAGGAGTTGTCCTATGTCCTTTGGCCCCGCAGTAAATAAATCTTATGTGTCGACGTCTTTGCTGATGTTTGCGATGAGCTTGCTATGTCCCGTTCTGATGGGTGGTGTAATGGCAATGAGCAGAGAAAGATAAATTTGTTTCAGTAACTGTGCTATTTTAAGAAGTCTATCGCTRAATCAAACAATCTGAGAAATGTTTTTACTTGTCTATTAGCAGTAGTGTGAAGTRGAAAAGATATATCGGGCTACAATGTACAGCAAGTCACTGTGTTGGGAAATACTGGCAAAACTGCCATGTTGTCTTTCCAAAGGGTTAAATACAAATAGTTAGAATTTTCAGTGGTACTAATCTTAAATGTAGAGATTTACATGTTTAAAAAATGCTTTAACTGGTGTACTGTGAAATTGAGATAGTCTTGACTTGTGTTTCTGGAGTACATATTGCCATGGCAGCAAGATGCTGCACGTACAGTATAAACTGGTGTCAAAAACGCATCATAAATGAATCCAAAGCAAATCAGCGTTGAAGAAAATCACAATACTAAAGCAGCTGGATGTGTTAGAGGAGGTCTCTTGCTACCTTCAGCTTTCCTGTGTTGTCCAGGGAGTCTTGCACATTGTGCTTAGGTTGTAAAACGCTTTAGGAAGGGGGCTGTGCATTWAGCATGGTGCTGGAGTTTAGGTACCGCAAAACCTGTCAGCATTAATGCAACTATACCCCTACTTCAGTGCTGTGTAGGGATTTCTGATCCCTTTCCTAATTTTGTGCTGTTGCTGCATTTCTCTTTCCCTTTGGGGCTGCARCAGCTGGTAGTTCAGCAAAATCGGATGCATAGTTTCCATGGGCTGCCTTTAAAGATGTGTTCCCCCACCCTGGCAACAGCTGGAATGAAGTCAGTGTGGGCAAGACTTTGCTCTGCGATCCTGGTAACATGTTCATCAGAATCAGCTCAGTTCTGCTCTGTGCTGGACTGATTCTAACTGTAAAAGGAAAAAAAATCTCCTGAAAGAGCTTTGCAGCATGTCTTGAAAAACACCATGCCCTGGCTGTGGTAATGGACCACCAACGTGAGCTGCTGCCTGGTTACCAAGGGGATGAAATATTGCTCCAGGGAGATGTTTTTGTACAGTTGCTTATTCATATTTCAGTAGTGGCCAGAGGCTCCCTTATGCTCAGCAATGCAGAAACATCAAGGCAATGCCAGTTCTGGAGGCCACAGTCCAGCGTGTTTTCACTTCATCATAAAACCAAGTCGTCTGGACAGCCTGCAGTTGGATGATTAGTGCTCTCCTGTCCTCCTCTTGTAACTTCTATTCTTCTTTTTGCAAGTTCCTTTTCATTTGGCTGCTTGAAAGTMAAGTATTATCTAGGGCTGCCAGATACCTTGCTGTCAGCTTGGGAAAGGAGCTGAAAACCTTCCAAGTGTACAGTGGGAGCAGCCAAAGCTCTGGGTTTTGATTTTCATTATCCRAGCAGTGACAGCAGGTTCATAGCCRGGCTAGACTGGCAGAAAGATGTTTTCTAACAAATCATTTTCTGCTAGAGATGCATTTTGTTTTCMACACTGAATTATTCTTTATACAACCTGCAGTGGGCAGTTCAGCTTGGCACTGAAGCCTTCTGGATAAATAATATAATGAACTGAGTAACAGTTGATTTGTAGCTCTCAAGTTGTGGTGGCCAAATGCTCGTGTTGTACTCTTTACTTCTTCCTATCCCTTGTTGTCTCTCTCCCAACTGGGAAGCTATTTTAAACTCCTTTATACTTTGCATACTCTAAGTTCATGATGATGCTAATTCAGATTCCACTTATTGGCAGCTGCRAAACAGCACACAATGGGGATATTTTTTGTAGCTTAGCAATATTTGGGAGCCATCCAAAACTCCCTCTCATCCATGAATTTTATGGTATGATATGTGTTTACCATTGTAGAATTCATTTAGYATGATATTTTAAACTGGAAAGGAAAAATGAGGAAACTTGGAGTGATGAAAAACAGGAACAAARCTATGCTCTCCAAAATCCTTATAAAAACAAAATTTCTTCAAATACGTTAACAGGGCAATTTAGCCTTTTTGTTCCACATATGGGGAGAAGAGAGGGAGGGTAGAGCAGTAGCCGTTTCATTAAGGGGTGACAATTTAGATTGGCATTCAGACTGTCTAAATAAAATGCTTGGGTGCGACTCTGGATAGGGGAGAATCTAATTTATAATTTGCTCTGCTGTRCAAGGGAAGATAGGAGATGCTCATGAAGGTGGTGGAGATTTACCAACAAAGTAATACCTCTCCTTTAAGGAGAAGCCCTATTWAACCCATGTAATATTTCAATTATTTAGTTTATGGCACCGTTTTTAAAAATTAGACTTGTAAATTCCTGCCTGATTGGAGTGAACTTTAAAGAAGTACAATGGATAGAAGGGATTCCTTTTGTCTCTTATTTTGTTTTTATGATGCAAAATGTGTTTTTAAACTGCTGTTTATTTTCTCTGCAGGTATGGTGTAAGTCCTGAGAACATTATCCTGTATGGTCAGAGTATTGGTACTGTCCCTACAGTAGACCTGGCATCTCGGTACGAGTGTGCAGCAGTAATCCTTCATTCTCCTCTGATGTCCGGATTACGGGTAGCTTTTCCTGACACCAGGAAAACCTATTGTTTTGATGCTTTTCCAAGGTACGTATAAATGCTGCGGAGGGATTCTTGGGTACTCAGTGTGCTGCGTCCAAGTTTGAAAGGACCAAGATGGATGACTGTCTAAGGGAGAATTTCTTAAATTGTGACCTGAATTTTGAACTCCAGATACACACACCTTCTAAATCAAAGGAGAGATTCATGCTATAAACAGGCTGATAACAGTCTCAAACTGACCTGGTAGTTTAGTGAGTATAAAAGGCCTTGGTGTTTACAACTGTTTTCCTCCTTTTTTTTTTTTTTTTTTTTTTTTGGTCTTTTTACTTTTTGGAATTTTTATGTCATCAACTTGGAAATAATAGCTTAGCAACTGCTAATGGGCTGTTAAGCCCTTCAGGCTAATGACTAACAAATTAGTAATCATACACTCCGTAACATTTCAGTTGACTCTGATTCATAAGATAATATGATAATGTGAAATGAATGTGCGATTTTCAAGTTGCTTCCTTCTATATTGCTGAAGTTTTAGCAGATCAGCAAAGAAAAAGCTATAGTTTATGGCCTCTTTAAAGGGAGAGAACAAGCCAGGGTCAGCAGGTCGAGTGTTAATCTGAAATGATCCTCCTTTTCATGCTCAGTTCTGCGTTTCCTCTGTGATTTGGGGGAATACCTTTTAGTGTTGTGTTTGTTGTTACTGTCCCGCTGTCCAAAGATGCTTTGAATGTTTAAGGAGCTCTGTAGCTTTTTGCATGCAGAAAGCTGTATAGAGGCTCTTTCAAGAGAAAGTGTTTGTCTTTATARCCCAGTGTCTCATTTGARAAGAAATTRCAGCAGATCTAAATTAAAGAAAAKCCATGTGCTTGGGAATAACAGATGWTCTTGGAGTCTCTAAAACTTCTTAGCTGACTCAGTTTGGATGAGAGAACAGACAGGTCCAAARAGTTGAAAATTAGTCAATGAAATGTACTGATGGTTTTGAATACATTTCTAGATGTCTGCTCTTCCTGTTTACAATATTCAATATACTGAATACATTCAAAATTTTCAAAAGTTCCAATTGATGCTTCATTTTACCTGCTTTTGGACTTTATCTTTCTTGAAAGAGCTTTGTTTWACTATATGGAAATTGAAAAGAATCATTTCTGTGGAGCCAATGAGAAAAAAACATACCTCTGACTACTTAGGTTTTTGTTTTCACAGACAGTSTTCATGTTATTAATTACGTAATGATTCTCTAAAACTTCCTTAAATTCTACATTTCAAGTTTTATCACTTGGGATGAGTTTTATTAACTTATTGCAGATGAGTAAGAAAATGCCTTAAAACACTTGGTTGTGGTCACTTTGTACAGTTAAGCTTCCAGTGTTATTAAAAATGGRTTATTGTTTGAGACTTTCATTTAAATAAGAAAGGCTTCAGTGCTTGTCAGGAATGAGCTTTAAGAGTATATTTAGGAGGAGGATTGTTGATTAAAATGATGCTTTCTGGGACAGGGCTTGTCATATATAAAAATACAACCTTAGTGTATGTGGCAGGCATTAAAGTGATTTAAGAGGACAAGTATGTAGTCATAGCAGGGGTATGCAGACTTGTGCGGGAAGGATGAGGGGACAGATTAAAAAAAAATCAAGTGGTCCATGGAAGGGAGCATGTGAGACTCGCTGAAGCCTTCCGTGATACTTGGCTTTGCTTCAGAAGGGCACGTTTGCACTGAGTGATGTAGGGGATATTCATAGCTTTTATCGTGCTCGTTTCATCTTGGTCTCCACAGATTATAATTAGTAGTGTGAGGGATTGCAAAACATATCCATAAATCTATGTGCCTGAACAGCCAGATGACCAAGTATACGGCTCTCACAGGAACTATAATCAGTCCTAGTGTTCATATTCGAGCAAAGAAGTTAAAATGTAAATTGTTGYAATTCCTTTTCACAAACTTGTTCATCATCCTTAAACTTTAAATTTAATATTTACGAATGTTTCTGCTAGACAAAAACCAAAGCTTTAAAAATAGCTCTATTTACAAAACTAACAGTGATGAGTTGGTATCAGCTAAATCACAGCCCTAAAAGAATAAAAAGGGGAAAGGGTTGACAACAGATAAACTGTAGTGCTCAAGTATTTTGCTCTTAACCTACCAAACTGTTCGTTGCCATTAGGCTGACTTCCCTTGCACTGTAAGCAGTGAAAATAAACATGTGTGCACGTCCAGGAATGTGTTCAGCTCAGCTGCCTGTCTTCATGGCAGGAGACAAAACAGTTCTGTGTGCACCTACAGTGAATTGCTATTATGTGCATTTATGTTGGGACTCCATGAGAATGTGGTCTCTGTAGGTTTTTCTAGCTGCAGAGTGGTGTGGCTGAGAATACTAAGTAAGTCTCATGTGCAGTTTAAATACKGCCTTATGAGTTGCTGAGCTGGCAATGGGAAGCTTTCCAGGTTTCTGCAAAATACAAATATTATTTAGCTTAATGTTTTGTGAATAGATGTGGGGAAAAAAAGTTTCATTAACCAAGTACTGTAGTGAAAGGGTTTACCTGGTTTCCTACAAAAAAATAAGAATTTAAAATCTAGCCACCAATATGATGTATAAAAATCTGTAGGTAACTGTGCAGAGCTGSCATATCATGGAAGTAAGAGGCAGACCCTTTGTGGGCTTAAGGCTTCAGTTTACATAGCATTTTGATGATTAAATRTTTATATTTTAGCTGCGGTATGATTTTGGTGATGAAAATTATGAAAACGGATTATCCATACATAGTACTGATGTTTCTTTTACATTCTTGGGATGTTTTTCTGCGTACAGCTAAGCATAACCAAAGGTCTGGTCAGGAAAGTGAAATGCATTGCATTTTAATTTTAAACAGTTTTTAACTGACACAAAGTCTGCTTTTGGCAAAATGCTGAGACGGGGACAGGAATAGGTTTACAGTCTGCTGTTTACTGGAATGCCAGTGACTGTTCTCTGGAATATTGGAGGCTAAGGTTTACACGTGTGAAGGCTGTTGCTTTGGGTTATGTTTCAGTTTTTAATTAAATTCATATTTTCATACAGCTGCTTTAAACCTGCTTTTAAATCAGTGTATGTTGCCATCYGTATTTTTAATTATTTTAAGCCATTAGACTGACCACTTTGTGAAGTTTTTAGCCTTATCCAAGCGGCATGTGACGATAATAGCTAAACTTACTTTCTTAACTGATGCAAACTTGAAAAGCTCCAAACTGAGCAGTGTTTTTCTCTTCCATCCCCCAGCATTGACAAGATCTCTAAAGTAACCTCTCCCGTGCTGGTAATCCATGGTACCGAAGACGAGGTCATTGATTTCTCCCACGGCCTGGCGATGTACGAGCGATGTCCGCGAGCRGTAGAGCCCCTCTGGGTGGAAGGGGCTGGGCATAATGACATAGAGCTTTATGCACAGTACTTAGAGAGACTAAAACAGTTCATATCTCATGAACTTCCCAACTCCTGAAGATGTCTACCTGATTTTACCTCAGTTACTGTGAACGGAAGAAATTACCTKGTTTTGCACATGCTTTAACTGGATAGCTGTAATAGCTTTATACTATGAAGAAATACCCTGACTCTAGGGTGTTCTAATCAAACAGCTGATGAAATTTGTCTTTTATATCTGGAAATGATTCTACTAATGCACACAATATGGTCAACTACTGTAATTCCAACAATTTTTAGCTTCGTTGCCCTGAAGGAAGTGGGAATACTAGCTGCTTATGGGGACACTTTTTACCTAGTGCTGTATTAATCAAAGGTCAGTTTCTCTGTCTCACTTCTGATCGTTTATGATTCTGTCCTACAAAGACTTTTTTTCCCAATGTTCTCAGTATGTAGGACACAACTGTCATGAGCTGCAGCTTGTTCTAAACAATCAGTTGTGGGTTCAATCTAAGGGAGTACTTTCTTTGTAACGTTTTTCTAGCTGTGGTATTGTAACTGGAAAGTTATTGTGATGAAGATCTCCCCTTCTCCCTCTTCGTGTTCTTTTGTTAACTTCCCGATCTTCCCAAGTAAATTATTTAAATAGTTTCTTTTTTTTTTTCCTTAAAATAAGCCAACTACTATATGGGGCTAAATTCTGTAATGACCTCTCAATTACCTGTATAAACATAACTGGAATATTCTTAAAGGAAAAATGGACAAAGTCTCATTTGTTTAAAAATAAATGTGTAAATTTACTACTAGAAAACTCATTTTAATATTCAGATGGTCTGAATAATAGCCATAACATTTCCTTCTGTAAAGCATTCCTGTAGACTTTTTAAAAGTACTGTACATATTTGAATTTTCATTGTGCATAGATTCTTAATTGGTAGTTTTAATTTAAGTCTAGCTACAATAAACTGCAAAATTCTGGTTTGTATATGATTGAATACATTTTGTTAAAATATGTTTTTATCCCTATATTATTTTGCTATTAAAGTTTTATAAAATTTCCAGGGCAAAACAATTTACACATTTATGTTTTGATGAATTTATGTAACTAAATTTTCATTGAACTGATCTTTTTAGTTTAGAGGTAATTTGATTCTTTGACACTGGAGTCGCACAGATTATATGCATCAGAAATGCAAAACACTTAAAATTGTTACACTACTAGCATAGGTCTAATTTTTCCAAATTTAAAGGCCTTAAATGTACTGTAAGCCTCAGATTGTTGTATAAATTGATCGCAGATTGATTGCAGTTTGTGTCCTGTTGCTAGAATGCAACGCAGTGATTGTAATGGAATAAAGGATGCATGGATTAGATTTTACCGAATTTGGAATTTTATTTGGGGTATAATTTTCATACAAAAAGGAAATTCAAAGTGCAAAAAACTTGATAGAATAATCTGAATTTAAGTGTTGGGTTCATGCCTTGGATGGAAAAATATTCTTAAGTACAAAGTTGCTTCTCCATTCAGCTTTGTACGTAAATCGAATGTAGAAGTAATTGGTTTTAAATGGTGTGCAACTGTGTAGTGAAAAATGGTGTTTCATGGTTATAGAGATGTTTGAAAACAGCTCTGATGGGTCTTGTTGAGAGGCTTGCTGCTGATGGCCAGCAAAGGAAGTGTGTTCGTGCCCCCTTGGAGTCTGATCATGCACTTGGCCCTAGACCTGTAAAGAAAACTGGATTTTCTGTTGTGGGAAGGGAGGGAATGAAGGCACCCGGCCCTCTCCCATCGTTTGAGTCTTTATGATCTAAATCCTGGTGTGTGTGTTGTCCAGTCCTAACTCAAAGTGCCCCAAGTTATGGAGCTTCCAGGCTGCTCTCTTGGTCATGTAATGGGCAGGTTTTGCCTGATGTTCCTCTCAAGACTGCATCTTCCCTTATTTATTTATTTCAGATATTTATATGCTTCTCTCATTATGCACTTCCATAAATCCATAATGGCTGTTTCCCCAATTTTACATGTGTTCTTTTTGTTCCAGAGACTTAGGCCACGTGGAAACAAAGCTGATCTTCATGATATAGCTACTGCAGACAAGATTCCTTCCAAAAGTTGTCCTCAGCAGGACATCACGGTTTCAGACATTTCCAAAAACAAACAAAAAAAGTCTAGTACTGGTCACAATTATTATTAATAATCTGTGGGCAWCTCACAAAACTGCTTATGTGACTCCATATCTGAGATCGTTCTTTAAAGAAAAAAAAAGGTTAGATTATGAAAAATGGGCCTTATGTAATACTGCAGAAGTGAAGCTTTGAATTAGGCTGGAAAAACAGTCTGTGTTCCAAGAAACTGCTAACGTCTTCTCATTTGGATGTATAATTTTAGCCTTTAAGAACTTGTGAAGCATATTTTAGAGCTACCAGGGTGTTGCTCTAAGAATGAATCCATGGCTACGTGTGTCTGGATACGTTGTTTTGTGGGATTTGTTTTCCATGAGTGTCAACTAATGTTTTTGTTGTTGTTGCTTTCTCTTCGCATGGATGCTCCTTCCATATTTTTTGCACRGCTTAACCTGTCTTAGGTTTTATAGTGCAACTGTATTATGAGTGTGACTTTTTTCATAGCACAAATGCAAGGTAAGGTGTGAATAGCTTCGTTTTTTTAATCARTGTAATGTTTTTACTTCAAAAAAGACAGAGGAAAATGTCTGTTGCCATTTTCAAAGTAGCATTTTTGAGCAGTTTGATAAATGTGCTCTGTAATTTGCAGAAATTCCACGCAAGGTGCCGACCAGTTTGCTGTCGAATGCCCAAACCTGTATCTTCACCTCGCGTTGTCCACAGCKTTTATAAACCCTGTGTCAGAGTTGGGTTTTTTCCCAACTGATGGTAAATATAGAAGTGAAGAGCCAATTCCCTCTGCTCCTCTGGTTATTCGTTCAGCAGCAAACGGTGATTTTKCTCATTCAGAACCTTTCCTGCCCTCCCAGCTTTGTTGTTATRAAATGCAAAATACTCCTGCGSTTTAAGCCCATKGGGCATCATCATCCTCCCTTCCTCTGGAAATGGCCACCCAGTAGGGACACGTAGGTTACAAACGTAACCGTCGCGTAACCCCAACCTGGTAAGAGCAGGRTGGGCCCTTTGGTGGGTGCTGTGCTGTGGGGAATGAGGCCGAGCACAAGAACTCCCTGCTTAGGGTTAGTCCTGTGCTATAGGTGGAGATGAATTTTGCGGTAAGAGGTGACGCTTCCACAGTGGAATACCTGGATCTCGTAACTTCGTTACCGCAGAGGAGCGAGCTGACGTTACTCSGTTATCCGGGTTACCAGCACACTCCGGCAGGATGCGGATGCGGCGCGCGGAGCAGGGGGGATGCAATCCTGGTTCCAAGCGAGCTCCCGTGGCAATGCCTTGTTTAGCAACTGGCTTCCTGCAGTCACCAAATTCATACTGAAAGAAGTGTGTGTATGCATGTATGTACCTATATATGTGTGTGTGTGTGTGTGTGTGTGTGTGTCCCGTCAGCACGGCTGTGCGGCGGCGCCCCGGTACCGCGGCGCTCCGGGCCAGGCGGGGACGGCGCTGTGGCGGCGGCGGGCTGGCAGCGGCCGCACGGCGCTCTCCACACTGCAGCCGGGCCTGGCGGCTGTGCTGCGCCCCGAGCTGCCGCCGCCGCCGCGCCATGCCGCGCAAGGGCAGCGTGACGGGGGAGACGGCGTCGCGGGCCCGGCGCCAGCGCGGCTCTCGTGTTGCAGGTGCCTGYGCGGCCGCCCTGCGCGTGGCCGCCGCGGTGCTCGCCGCCTTGCTGCTGCTGCTGCTGCCGCCCGAGGCGTGGGCCGCCCGCCCGCACGGTCAGTACTGTGGGGGCGGCTCTGGGGCTCCCGCAGGGCAGGGCTGGGGGTGTCTGGCGGCTGGGGGGTCGCTGGAGGGTAGGGGACCTCGCGGCTGTGGCCTGGGAGGCGGCTGCGAGCTGCCAGCCCCTCGTCTGCTCCCTGCTGCTGCCCCTCAGGCCTCGCGTTGGTGGAGCGCTGCCCTGCAGCGAAAGCGTCGCCTCGTCGTAYGGCCGCGCTTTCCCTGGTCCCAAATGGCGCCGGGCTCACTCTGGGCCTCCTGCAGGCCTGCACGGAGAGGTCGGTCTGAACCCCCTTCCCGCGGCGGCACCCGGCCGCACGCCAAGGTGGGACGCGTGGCCCAGGGCCGCGTCCCTCCAGCACAGGCCCCTGACGCCGCCACGYGTGAGCCAGGCCCCTCGGGCAGCCCCACACGGGACCAGGGGCAGCGCCAGCCCTCCCCGCGCTCTCCTCGTGGTCACCGTGAGTCTGGCGTGCCTCATCCTGCCTGCCAAGAGGATGCTCAGGGGGCTCRTCCCTCCCTCGGGGGTCTCACGAACAGGGCTCATGGTTTGTCTGGAGTGAAAGGTGCAGCGGACGTGCAAACTGGTAGCATCGTTCTGAGGTGTTTCTGAGGTACCCGCTGCCTCCTAGTCCTGGCAGTCATAATTTGCAGTTTAGAGGGGTTTTATTTCACAGGGGTGGAATTGCAGCTGCAAGTGTGTGTTTTAATGTATAAAACTCCAATGGTTTAATAGAGTTTGTCAGTAATATTATTTGCAATATKCCAGTAATCCCTTTGACAAAGAGTCCTGACTACCTCAAGCTGATAACCCTCATCCTGAGATCAAACTGAAGAAATACCTGAAACTTTTAAAATGTGTAGAAGGACAGAGATCCACCTCTAGGAAATAGAAGAGCTTTTTTTAAAAAAAAAAAAAAATCTCATCCTGCCCTTCGGAAATGAAAGGGAAAGCTGCAGGCGCATTCCAGGGCTCTGAGGACACGACCTCCAGCAGTATGGTGCGATGCTAAAACATTAACTCTTTCCAACCCTCCCTATACCTATTGGCSCGATCAAAGCTGCTTTAGGCCCTGGCAGGCTGGACCCAAAATGCAGATTGAGTGAGAACATCTTCCTTCCTTGGCGAGGTATGAGAAAGGCTCTGTCTCAGTCCCCTCAGTCTATGAGGTGCAGCTGTAATCTGCAATAGGAATCATGACTATTGTAAGTCTTTTTCAGAAAAAGAGATGTAAGAGAGCGTGTTCTTTTGGTCATTGATACTTTGAAGGAATTAATGTACATATGTATAAGAAAGCTATTTTTCATGAGAATCTATTAGAGAAAACATCAATTTAAATAAAAAATTGCAAGTAATTGTGAGGATATCCTAGTATTTGAAAATAATCAATTAAAAAAATGAAGAACTAAGTATGTTATTAAGTAAGTACATATATAGCCCTTATAGTCTATAGACTTGGCTTATCAAAATGTACAGTCAGCTGTTCGATGTAATGTAGTAAATCACAGTGTATTCAGGGATAGAGTAGACCAATCGTAAGTGCATTTATATAATATATCTTTTAGGAAATACATGAGGAAAGTTTGTCTTCACTGTTTGTTTCACAGGTTTTACTCTATTTATGATTATTTCAGAAAACAGCCTGAATCCCACCAGTTCTCAGTGGGATRTGGATTATGAGGAACCATTCCCCAGTGTGAAAAGTCTTCCAGGGATGTTGGGATCTCCCCGGACCCCTGGGCCGTTCGGAAGCAGCTCGCCCCTACGTCGCCTGCAAAGAAGTTTGCTAAGTCCAAACCTGAGCCAGAAATCACAAGGGAAGCAGTTGTCCTGCGACCTGCTCCTTAAGCTTTCCAGATACATTTTGATGGATACCTTTGGACCTAGCTTGGCCTGGAATCTCTTCCGATTTTATAACTGTGCTCAAGAAGTCAATCAGCCTAAAATTCATATCCATCCTCTCAAGGTGGCACGGTACAAACTGAAGCCATTCCTGCTGCACCGGGTGCTTCAGCTCCTCGGGGGCATGGGGGTGTTGTCGGAAGCTCAGCAGTCCAAGGCCATCTCGCTGCTCAAGGAGCAAATGCTTGAAATGAAGAAAAAGCAGATAAAGCCCCAAGTGGAACAAAGTGGTAGGTACATTAGGAGGAGACGTGGTTTTGGTTTCTCAGCAGGTTTCAGGTTGTGTCTCTACCACCTGCAGGTGACCTGGGCTGTGTAACTGCACACACAAGGTGGCTGTGGTTCTCAGGCTTGTGCTTTCCTGTCCATGGTTTCTGCCTGCCAGGGCAGCCAGCTCCCCATAGCACATGGTCGAGAGCCTCATGGAGAGCCCAGGGCCAACAGAGCAGGACGGTGGGCTGCGCACAGGGTGACAGCACATGGTGATGGCCTGTGCCATTGCCTGCGTCTCATTGGAGACACCGTGGCGCAGGCCCTGGCCCTTTGCAGAGCACCCAGAGCTCAACACCTTTGTCCATGCGTGGGCAGCATGTTGAGAAGCAGGTAGGGAGGAGGCAGMCACTGTGTGCGAATAGATGCTGCTGCAAAGGCTGTCGCCACAGACGCTCCATAGATTAGGAGTTGCATTATAACAAGCCAGGCTTTGTGAGTTGATACTGGCGCTAAAAGCAACATGTTAGCAACGCCATACGCAGCTCTGTGCGGCGCCGGGTCCTGTGGCAGYCTCGAAGAGCAGCCACGACGCAAGTGGGGGACACGAGCAGCGGTTCTGTGTTCGCAGCTCCCCCGCGCAGCGAGATGCTCTTGTTTAGGGTGGAGGGAAAGGAAATCCAGTGTTGGTGAAGGACGACAGCACTTGACAGCTAGGAGGGGGASTAAAAAATATATATGTGTGTGTATATGTATGTGTATGTATATGTATGTATGAGCCCCCTGCCCTGTCTGCAGAACGCCCGAGGGCCGCGCGGGTGCGGGCGGCAGGAGCGGGCGCCGCGCGGCAGCGCTGCCGGTGCGAGGGCGCCGCTGCTCGGGCGGCCGCGGCGCAGCAGGCGGAGCCGGCGCCGCCGCTCGGAGGGAGCCGCGAGTTCGAGTCCCGCGGGCGCGTCCAGCGTTGTGTGCCCGCTGCTGGGACAGGGTCCCTGCTCCTGGACCCCCGCCGGGGCCTCCTCTTCTCCCTCCCCTTCCCCGCAGCGCTGAGAGGACGAGCTGGTCTCGTCATGGAGCGGCAGGTGGCACCTGTGAGATGCTCACACTGTGGGAGTCCCTCCTGCCACAGGTGTCTCAGAGAAACTSTTTTCTGCCCTAAAATTAACCCATCGCTTGTGGTCAATATGTGTTATTGAATGTTGCAGTCATATCTGTGGGGAAAGCATTATAGTCATTGCAACATGCTGTGGTGTGAGACATGGTAGGTTTCCTAATAGCTTGCAGCCCATTAGGGTAGTGGAAAATGACCCACGCTGTTTGTTAGGAAGAAAAACTTACAGTTTGCAGAGTAACAACAACATTTACGTGAGACTTTGTTTTGTTTTGTTTTGTTTTTGTGAGGAAACTCATGCTTTTAGTGAACTGGAAGCAGACGCCTGTTAGTCACCATTTCTCATTGCAGGTGTAAGGAGGTTTGGAAAGGTCTTAGGGTGAGGATGTGCCTCGTTGCTGACCCCTGCAGTGCAAGCTTCAAGCTAGGGTTGCAAAAAGAGAAATTGGCCTGAAAAATGGAATTTGGAAAAGAGTGAAAGGAAAACATTTTAGCTGCTGAGCACCRAGATGCAGATAACAACAGGCACTTCTGTGTTTGTCTTAGAGTGAATCTTTAGGAAAACAAGACGAGGTTTCTAGGCTAATTTGCTCTGTAATTTTCCTCCTCGGGCCAGTTAATACTGGAGGAAACAACACTGAAATCATTCACCTCAAAGGTTTTTCCTGAGAAAAAGAATGAGACCATTGTATCTCTATGGATTTTGTGGMTGCGGTGGGAAAGTGCCTTTGAATAGCACTTGCGCTTGGAGGCATTTGGTGCTTGGTCAGGAAAAGTTGCAATTAACCAGGGTGACTTCAGCTTGGTTGATTATCTTGGAAGGCCTGCACAAAGTTTAGGGCTAACTGATGCTTGCACTGCACTGTCTCTTACTGCTGCTGTGTAAATTAGTGTTTTTAAAGGGTTTTTCCTTTGGTTTAGATTGAAATTCTATGAAATCTTTTACCTGAAGTAAATATTTTAAAGGTGAATGAGATTTGAAGGGCCCCAACAGGTGTAAAATGAAGGTTCGAGTTCTCTTCTTCCTCAAATTTGACACTCTTAGAACTACCAAAACTGGGGAGCTATTGACTGGGGTAGCATATTTAGAGACAACATAGCCTTTTCTTGTCTTGCCTGAAACTTCCACCAGTGAAAGCTTCCCCAGAGCGGTGACCGCAGGCACTATCCTGAGAGCAACAGCTCTGAATCCCCCAATGTACATTCATATAGATCTTATTTGGGGTTGAACTAGGCACAATACTGAATAAAAATGCTTTTTGAGAAGCAACCTGAGGAGCCAGCAGTAGGTGACACATGAGCAGAGAGCAGCAAAGGTGTCAGCTTGAGATTTTCCTTGCAGTTATGGAGTACAAAAAGCAGAGAGTGTTGCCTGGATCTGTTGCTCTAGGCGGGAAATTTCACATTCAGCAATATCCTGTGTGCCTAAGTGGGCAGGGGATGCATTTGCTCTGCTGAGAGCGTGTTCACCCCGTGCATGTGGGCACCTGTCTGGGTGCCGCTGCCCCTCACCCCATCCCCTGCGCCCAGGCTGCTTATTGACATGACTGCTTGTTAACATGACTATATTCTCTTTGTGTCCTCCCTGAGGAGGGTCTCCGGACTGGCAGATTGGGACAGCGGGGCCAGACGAGGCACGCGAGGGTCCCCCGGCCCCACAGTGCTTGTGGCAGGAGCAGCGGCGGGTGCGTTTGCTGGCCCATCCTCTCCTCGGTTGCTGGACCCAGGGTGAGGGTGAGGCTCCCAGGTAGACCCTGGGGAGGAGCAGGCTGCTCACTAAGCACTTAAGCATCTCTGTGTGTCCCCACAAAGATGTGGGGGGAGCCCGGGCCGAGGGGGCCCCGACGTGCGGGCCGGGGGCTGGTCGCCGATGCACGTCCAGGCTGGAGGGCTCGTCCCCGGCTGGGAGGAGCCAGCTCGGCTGTAAACAGCGCGGGCACCGCCGGCGGCTGCAGGATGGATAAATAGGCGGCGGGGAGCGGGTGGAGCGGAGCGGAGCTGCCTCGCAGCGCGTGCAGCGCCCGAGCCCCGCGGCCGCCTCGGGGGCGCCCAGGAAAGTTTGCTTCGTGGGAAAGGTAAGAGCCTGGAGCGGAGGAGCCCGCTCGCTGCTGCTCGTCCAGCCGCCGCTGGGGTTTCTTTTTTTTTTTTTTTTTCCCTTTTCCTTCCCTTCCCTTCCCTCCTCGCCGGCTCTGCGTGTCGCTGTTGCGGTTGGTCTCGCCGTCTGTGCAGAGTAGTTGGTGCTTTCGCTCTTGGATAGGTAGGGCAGAGTGAAACGGTAGCGCGTGATTATAAAGATGTATACGTATATAAAACACACGACGTGCGCTTGCGGCGGCTCCGCGCAGGAGCAGCAGCCGCAGCGGGCGGCCCCGCGGCCCGGGACGCCTCGTGGAGCGGCGAGCGGCAGCGCAGCAGGTCGGTACCGCGCCCCGCGC
>PTEX01000108.1:756793-882981 GCA_003342815.1 Eudromia elegans
GGCCCTGCCCGGAGCGCGCCCCGCGCCTCGCCCCGTGGCGCCCCGGCTGCGACACCCGCCGCGCCGCCGTCGTGGGCCGGGGGGCGGCCCTGCGCCTCGAGAGCTCCGCCGCCTTCCACTCGCTCGTCATCCGCGACGGAGGTAAGCGGCGAGGGCCGCCCGCGGGCCCCGTCCCGCCGGGGGCGCCCCGTCCAGCCTGGCGGTGCTGCGGGTGCAGATGGCAGGTGCCACGTCCTGCTTCGCTGCGGGGGGCGGCGGGTGACTTTGCTTTTACCCCGACTCCTCGGGGTGTCCCCGCCGCCTCCTAACCGCGCTCCTCTGTCCTCTTCAGGGAGGCTGGTGTTCGCCGACCGCCCCCACGGGCCGCCCATCACCCTGCGCGCCCGCTACATCCTCATCGAGGACGGCGGGGAGCTGCACATCGGCTCGGAGCGCTGTCCCTAYGGCTCGCGCGCCACCATCTCGCTGTACGGGCGGCCCGAGGGCGCTCCCGTCGAAGGCTTCGGCCACAAGTTCTTGGGCGTGGGGCGCGGCGGGGTGCTCGAGCTGCATGGCCGGCGGCCCCGCGCGTGGACGCTGCTCGCCAGGACCCTGCACCCCGGCGGGCTCCGCCAYGGGCCCTACTCGTCCGAGGGGCGCTGGGGCAGCCGCGGTCTCAACGTGCGCGTCCTGGACGCGGGCACGGCGCGGCTGGTGGCGGCCGCGCGCTTCGACACGCACCTGCTGCCCGCCGAGGGCCGGCGGCTGCGCCGCTTCCTGGCGCTGCAGGCGCCCGGCGCGTTGGTGGCGGCCGCCGTCGGGGACTCGGCTGCCCGCAGCCTCATGCCAGAGACGCGGCGGCTCCTGCGCGAGCTCCTGGGCAGCCGCCACATCGCGCGGCTGCGCCACAGGTGAGGCGGGCGCGGGGCTCGAACTCCCGGTTCGGCGGAGAGCGGAGGCGGGAGGGAGGCGGGGAGGGCGGGGGGCCCGCGCCGCCACCATGGACAGCTCCGCGCCCCGGAGCCCCGGCTTGCGGTTGTGCCGCGGGTTCGAGTCCSGAGGGCAGCGGCCGCGTTTCGCGCCCAGCGAGCAGGGAGGGTGACGGGGAGGRCATGCTGCTCCTGCCCAGAACTCTGTGCTGTCCTCCTCCGGGCAGTCTGCAACCCATGTATTCCCTCCCGTGCAGGCAGCCCTGGGCTCTGGTGGGRATCCTTGGCGGGGACCCGCTTGCAACAGTGGAAGACAAGAGAGTCTATCACAGGAATGGGACAACTGGACTAGCYGTAGCCCAAAGAGATTTCCAGACCTACGATGGAGTCCATTTCACTGTCACGGCTTTCAGTGGATGGGTGAAAGGTCCRGTGTCTTCCCCACAGTTGTTCCTCTTCAGTTGCTTTGCTCTGTTCTTTCTCTAGCTGCTGCAAATGTAAAATATGGGGTAATGATAGTGCTGTAGAATTTTGCCCATGTGCCTGGTGACCAAACTAAGCCACAATTCTCTAATAAAATAACATGTTAGCTACATAGCAAGAGATGGCATTGAAGTACTTAGTGGCCAGAGCTCTGCTCTTATAAACAGGTAGTTTTCTAGAAAAAATTAAATGCTTATGCTAGTTGGCTCATTGCATGGTGGTGTCATGCACCRCTGTAGAATAATCAGTGGCTTCATTTTTTCAGGGGTGCCTCATAATGGATTTAAAGTGGAGGTGTCCAAAGGAATTATTCTTCATTTGGCAGATGAGGTTACAAGTTGGTTACCTGGTGACCGAATAGTCATTGCCAGTACAGATTATTCAATGCATCAAGCWGAAGAGTTTAATCTCCTTCCTTGCACCGAATGCCAAAGTAATCAAGTGAAAATTGAYGGTATGAAATCCTGTATTAAGCTATTTCTTTGTGGTAAATGTTTACATTGTTCCTTTAGAGACTGTCTTTTTAGCTGCATTCTGTGCTATAAATGTACAGGCATGAGATGTTTGAGAGCTGAAGCCCCCTGACCGTAGGACTTCATTGTCTGATTCCAGCAGAGGAGGCTTCTGGGATCATTCTGGGATCAGATATTAATAATTGGCTAATTCTGCAAAACTTGATAACTGCATAAATCAAAGACTTGTTTGGAACGATGTGACAGCAAAGACACCGTCCTTACGCTGAGTAAGAGACCTCTGATTTTTGCAGGCAGCCCGCTTTACCTTCACATTGGAGAAGTTATAGATGGCATAGATATGAGGGCTGAGGTTGGTCTTCTCACGAGGAATATACTTATTCAGGGAGAGATGGAGGACTCCTGTTACGGACAAAATCAATGCCAGTTTTTTYCCTTTGACACCTTTGGAGGACATATTAAAGTAAGTGATTTTTAATGTACGTGCCTATAGAAGGTTCCAGACAGCTGCTTTCCTGCTTTGTCCATATAATATAATGCATGAAACCAGCATGATGCCAGAGAAAAAAAGCCTGCTTGTCTACAAAAGAGAGGAAAGTTGGCTGGGCTAGTCTGCAAAACAGGACTCCACATAAGACTGTGGAATTTTCTTCACTGTGTGTGCAAATCCCGATTCTTTGCTGGGCTCGAGGATACTGTTTAGAGCCATCACTGTCAGTGAGGTTGATGCCAAGCTGCACACTTGGTGAGACGTCACCAAGACATGGTTCCTTCAGAGCAAACACCCCTCCTCTTGCATGGCCCATGTGCTGCTGATGGGGAGGCAAAGCATTGCTGCTGAGAGGCCACGGWTAACCCTAGTACACGTGCAGGTAGCTGCAGATGTTGCCCTTTCCGTGCTTGCTCTGAGCACAGCTGGGTGAGCTCCTCCGTCACCACCATCCRACTGGTGACTTTGGTTGGTGGCATTTGGTTCTGCCCTAAAGTCACCAAGCAGAGAGAATTTCACCAGGAAAGAGAGCCCGTTGGTAAATACTTTGCTTCTCTATAGYGAGCAGGAGCATTTTGTCCTTGGCCGTTCCACGTGCTCGTGCGATGCTTTCAGGAGCTGCCGTAGCTGCTGCTTGGCAGCTCTCGATGGCCGGGCTCGGCTCCTGGCACACTCCTCTCCAGGTGCTGTGCTGGCCCAGGGCGCAGCTCCGACACCTCCTTCTGCTCCCGTGCCCAGGTTGGCGCTGCAAACATTTTGCTGATGTTAAAGACAAAAAGACTTTTTTTTCTTGTCTCATGTTCCTGTATTTTTAATGCCTTCCTTGCACCTACACTTGTATCAACAGATCCTAAGGAATTTTAGCTCTGTTCACATGTCAGGAGTGGAATTAAAAAACATGGGGCAGCAGGTCCTGGGCAGCTACCCAGTGCATTTCCACTTGGCTGGAGATGTGGACGAGAGAGGAGGATACGAGCACCCAACTTACCTYGATAACCTGGCCATCCACCACTGCTTCTCGAGGTGTGTTGCCATTCACGGAACTCACGGCCTTCTGGTAGGAAACACATTTTATTAGCACCAAGCTAATTTCTTTGCTTACGCACTGCTAGGCAGTGGAATTATGTGAGATGTCTTGCTCTTTGTGATACAATGGGAAATCAGAACACAGCATCTTTCTTTCCCCTGAGAAATGTCCCGACTTAACCACCCCATTCGATGGATATAGGGCCATTGCTGTGCTGTTCTTTGAAGGTGAATTTCATGTTCTTAATAGTGTCTTATTAATTAATATTACTGATTATTTTATCAGACATAGTAGATTTTTTTGCCATTGTTATCCTGAACTATTTGTGATAATAGAAATTATCATTTATAATGTTAGGTTCAAAGCTACAGACCTTTAATGAGAGACAGGAGTTGTTCAAGTCAGGGGCTATGTGTCAGGAATCCAAAACGTTCACATGACAAAGGGAATGAAACATGAGAGAGACAAACCCAGTTGGGGCCACTTCCGTGCCAGAAAAGCCCTCAGAAACYTGGCTTTGACCTAGATAGTAGCAAGGGCATTGCGGAGAGGAACATTTTTTCAAAAGAAAAAAAAAAGCTTCCACTGGAAAAGGTAAGTCCAGGCACGTCCAGTGCTGTGGGCTCTGCAGGACCCTGCATCGTGTTTCGTGGTCCAGAGGCATTTCCTCACTCGTGTAACATGTTTAGACAGAGATACTCCCTGAAATATCAGGGAGTTCCTGTTCTTTTCCTGACAACTTTTTCCTGACTCCGGACATAAGCTGCTGTTAGGTGTGACATCAATGAGCATTGGTGGACGTTGTGAAAAATGGTCCCCTAAAAAAGTATATTCATGAAAAAGTGATGCTGGAAATGCATGTCTGAGCACAATTTCCATGCACCCTACACTGTTTATATTGCCCAGATCAGCCAAAATCATATATTGCCTCTCTCATTCATGATGATTTTCTCTGCGTATAGAACATGCTTTAGTTTACATAGCTCTCGGATAGCAGGAGATGTGCCCAAAATGTACAGAAATAGTGAATTCCCTTTCTCTTCCTCTTGATATTAAACCTCTTGAGTTGAAGGACCCTGCCTGGGGTGAAAGCTCAGGTATTTCATGGATATTCTTCGTGAGAAGATGCTTGTGCTCTTGGCCTTTATTAGAAATGAGGCTGTTAAGGGCTTACCTGGGTACATGGAATCCCATACCAGGGAAGTCAGTATGAAACCAAGTGCAAGGTCGGTCCCCTAGCACGTGGCTCCTTAAGGCTTTGAGTCTGTGCATCAGCAAAATGATCTGATAACAACGGACAAATATGTTATTCTGTGGAAGAATYCTGTGGTTTCAGCATAGTAATCTCGATACAGAGCAATTAAAAAGCATTAAAAACCTTACTTTAAAATAAATTACAATAATTTGCAGCTCCAGAGAGCGGCATGTAAGGCTGTTAAGTAATACAGATGAGTCCTGCCTTTAGCATGAGCTTATGAAACTTCAGCCTCCGGGCAGATTGGAGCAGGTCGTTTCACCTCCCTGCGCCCCGTTTGCAGCGTTTGGCCGATGTAATTTCAGACCRGTGCGGCGGGACGCGGCCCCGCGTGTGGCAGCCTCGTGTCCCCGCCAGCGGCTCCCRTTACTGCCGGGGTTACACAGCAGGTTGGGACCTGCCTCCCCCTTGCCCGGCATGCATCACAGACCGCGAAGCCTCTAGTCCTCCGTGTATAATGKTGCACTGCAGAAAGGTCACGTCTATTGTGCCGCTGAGCGCAGCGCGGCTCGGCATGTAGCGATAACCGCCCCGTGCGGGACCCCGCGGAGGGGCTGCCTGGGGCAGTGCTCCTGCTGATACATGCAGCAACACACCACTGATACGTGCAGTAATACACTGCTTTCAATGCCACCGGGCCACAGGCGGGCTCTTGCTTCCCAGCCTTTATTTTCTGTCAGAGATATGCCCAGACCAATGAGTGACCATTAGCAATTATTGGTGTTTTGGYGTGACAGCTCAAGCCCTTGTCTTCTGTGCATACATAAACCATCTTTAAATTGCATTATTTCTGTCTTGGAGGATGGGCTGTGTAGTTTCAAGTCTGAAAGTTCTCAGGACTTTCCCTGTGTTTCTAGGGCTGTGATAAAACACATTAACTAAAGTAAAAAACTGGTTTCAGATGGAGATTTCCAATACATAATGTAGCCCGTAGAAGCACAGGTTATCCAGACTTCAACTAAACGAAGCTCTACAATGGAAATGCTGTTTCCTTTATGGCAGAGAGAGGTCTGCTGTTACACTTGCTTTCCAAAATAGTCCTCTATGGCATCCTTAATGCAATTTCTGCCTACCTCTTGGAAGGATATTAGTAGTGGGACTTGCTGCTTTTTGCAGGTTGGCAAGGAAACATGCGTCTGCAAGTGAATCCAGTCCCTATCTGTATTTCCAAGACTCAACTGATAGCAATGCATTCCCTCTGTCGCTGCATGTGGATTGTCTGTGTGATCCTCCTGGCTCACATGGAGCTCCTGCACTTGTGTTTTGGGTCTCACCTGATTTCCAAAATTGTGCTAATTGTGGCTTCGTTGCCTGGCTGCATTTTGCATTATTTTTAACTATTGAATACCTCGTTGAGTAGAAACAAAAGCACCTGATGACATGTGTGAGAGGTGACTGCCAGGAAAAAATACAGTAGACTTAATCCTATGGGATTTGCACTGGTTGTAACTCCAGCTGCTATGTACAGTGGCAGTTCATGACAGGGTGGTCATGGGATATGACACCAAAATGGATTTAGTTCAATTCTCCTCTGTATATGGAAGTAACCAAGTCGGTCAGGATTAGGTAATCCTGCAGTCTTGCATAGACCTCACTGTAATTGACATCAGCAGGAATTTTGTATACCCAAAGAGTGAATAAGTATGCTGACATGAATCATTTTAAATACAAAGCTACRTTTCAGAAAGACTTAGTAATACATAGTTGGTACTTTAACTAGCCTGATTTGCTCTTCACATTTATAGGAAACATTTCTAAATTTGTCTTTATAAGACTGCACATTAAAGGAGGCTTGTGCTAAACCCTCTTGGTCAAATTATGGTTTAATGCAGTATCTCTACTCCCGTCAGTTCATCTTAAATAGGCTGAAGCAGTGCAAGRCACTCTCTGCACAAGCTGGTCACTACTGGGATGAAGTGGACCTGCAGCTTCTGAGAATGGAGGAGAAACAGAAACTTTGCTAATATAAATTATTTTGCCTGGCACCTTTTCCTTTTTTTAAACTGTATTTTAGTTGGGAAAAGTTGCAATCATGAACTTATCTGAATTAATTAGGCTGGTCTGTTAGCTGGTAATGTAGGACACATTTATGTAGATATTTGGTATGTGGCACCAAACTGAGTGTGCTCTCCTAGAACTGRGGGTACTTTTAAAAACAATATTTTATAACACAATATTTAAAATACAGTATTTTCCCTCAAGTGATACTAATAGGAGTTCTGCTGTATAACAAGGTCAAACCATTCTAATGTAACCTTCATGTAGTTTCAGTTAGCTCCAGAACTGATGCAAATGAAGGTGCTACTCACTGTCCAAAAACCTCTTCATGAACTTTTTGAGKGTTATTGATGAGCAAAGCACGTCATTCATGGCTGCTGCTACTCTTRGCATTGCAATCTATGGCCTCTATATTTTTTCCAGGTGAAAGACAGTATTGGCTATGACACCCTGGGCCACTGTTTCTTCCTCGAGGATGGGACGGAGCAACGCAACACATTCTACCACAACTTGGGCCTCCTCACGAGAGCGGGAACCATCTTGCCTTCGGATCGCAATGAARCCATGTGCCTTGCAATCCGTAGCCACGTCTATGGGAATTACATTCCCACACCAAGCATGGACTGCATGTAAGTTCCCCAGCATCTTATTTGCTCCAGCTTAAATAATATTGGGCTGAAGCAGAGCTTTTCAAAGGGGAATGCGCATGATCTCCATTTTATATAATGCCATTGGATGTTAAATAAAAAACTGTGGCTTTACATATCTTTTCTTATTTTGAAATAATTTAGCTACTTGATGGTGTTCCACATGTGGAGTCACCCGTTAGCATTTGCCTGAATCTTCTCAATGCATATTTGCTGCTGTTTATTTCTGCTGTGTTTCTGGAAATCATCCATACGTGAGAGCATTTTGCTCATTTTTGAACTATTTTTCCTACTTTTTAAGTAGGATGTTGAAGGCTCCAAGAAATCTGATAAATGTAGGTCATTTTAGCCCTGCTATAAGCTGGCATAAATACCACTTGCTTCCAAGGGAGTTTTTTGCTGGTTTTCATCAAGGATGAATTTGGATCGTAACATCTAGAGCAAATTAGTCAGTAGTACATGAGTACATTAATGTGTAGAGCAAATGAGAATATTTAGTGAGAACGCAGAGATCAGCATTAATTACAGTGAGCCTCATTTATAGCACAATAAGCAGTACCCATTATAACTGGCTAGAGTTCACTTCCATTTCGGAGACCAGTCTATTGCAGKATGGGCAGTCAGGATGCCTAAGTGCTGACCTGGATGGTGTTTGCAAGAAAGAACATAGTTTAGCCAAGGAAAATTGTATGTCATGTTTTCTGGAAAATAATTCAGTGGCTGTTTATTTTTATTTATTCAAATAACCCTACTGAAAGAGTTAGAATTGTAGTTGTCGAAATGCTGTGGTTGAATGTGTGGCTCTCATAGATTTACTGTGTAAGTATTCAGTGGCTGAGTTCATCCAAAGGAGTGTGGATTCTTGAMTATGTTAACATGTATTAAAAATGGCATTTTTGGCTTAAAATGATCAAATGGTGTGATCATTAGAAAAATATTTATGGTGTTCTTACATGAGCTCATGCCAAAGATGTTATCAAATGAAGTAAGAAAAYATGATAATATTTTCCTAACTACATCTGGCTTCTGTTTGTGCCACTACTGATCTTTTGTTTGAAGCAAAAATTCTTTATTTGAACRAACGTCAAAATAATATCTTCTTAATCTCCCACTTAACAAGACGTTTGCAGCTTGCTAGGRTGTTTGTTTTTTCCCATGTAAAAGCATCCTAAATCCATAGAGATCCCATGCCTCCTCCCCTTCTCCCAAAGTTYTAAAAACCAAAAGCAAAGTTTAGTTTTCAGACCTTTTCCAAATGTTTTAGCTTTTGAAAAAAAAAAAAATGACGTCAGGTTTCCTTAAGCTATATTTAACAGAGCATGGATTTTGTGGTAATGGTCTCCTATAGTTTACAATGCTTCCAGCATGTGGCTCTATAAATGAACATGTCTGCCATCACTAGCTGCCTTTATTTTTTTTCCTTAAAGAATAGCATTAAAAGGTTGTGTGGAGTTTGTAAGTCAAGGGGAGCGTCGTGGCTGAAGTCCAGTGCAGCGCTATGAAAATGTATCCCTTCCTGTTTGGTAACTGCTTAGGATCATTTTGATTTTGATTTTTCAGGGCTGTCAGCACATTCTGGATTGCAAATCCAAACAACAACTTAATAGAGAATGCAGCAGCTGGTGCTCAGGTAAAATCATTTAACAGCAAGAGTTATATATTGYCTCCAGTTCCCATATATTCTGCTTTTACTGATGTCGTTAGCGTGAGGGCAATGAATTTTTAGTGCATTACTGTAAAACCTGGATATATATTTCCTCAACAGTCCAAAAGCAATTAGGAAATTATAGACCAAATATACAACATCACAGAACATCGTCTAGAAAGTCCTGTTTGCACCCAAAGGGCAGCCTCGGTCCCTCATGTGCCTTTCTCTCTCTTGAGAACGCCTGTTTGCCTTCAGCTCTCACACTGGCATCATCGATACAGTTTTCCATCACAACTGTGCTTGGAAATGATGTGCAGTGTCTCTTAGCAAATGCTGATTTTTATTTGTAGTTAATGCTTAATATCCCCAGTATAATTACATATATTCATATGGTGGTGATGTTATCTCTGTTGTTTACTTAAATCATGTTTAATATGCCCTTAAAGAAGAGGCTATGTCTTTTAATAAACCAACAGGATGTCACCCATGATATATGTTTTTTTAAAATCCAYGTGTGTGTCCCAGGGGCACGTTGTGCATGCCACAGGATAAGCTGGGAGGTATAAGAGCAGGGGCTGGCAAACGTCCCAAGGATTCATACATGTTTTGCAGGCTTAGTTGAGAAAGTAGGCCAGCACAGTGGGCTAATCTGTGTCTTTAATTGTGTCCTCCTGCTTCTTTGACCCTCTGCTSTTCTTCAGGATGTCGGGATATGGTACATCTTCCACCGGGTTCCAACTGGGCAGTCCGAGGGGCAATATCCAGAGGGACAGGCTGAACATACCCCCTTGGGCGTATTTTACAACAACAGAGTCCACTCCAATTTCAAGGCATGTGTGTGATTTTATGTGTTACTACCAATGTGATAGCAAGGCTGAGGGGGGACTGTGTGGGGTGCTYCTGTATCAGAAGATCTTTATGGGTGCCTTGTGTTTTTGTAATGGTCTTCTAAGCTGAGCAGGCATTTTGTGCTGCTCCCTCGTGGAGGAGGTGAGTGTTGATGCTCTGGCTGMCCAAAACTTAGGCAGTAACCTGCTTCTTGGAGGTGCAGCAAGACAGCAAGGGCTGCTTGCTACAAGGATGACACAGGRCAATGTACACCACTGTAGATGAGGGTCTGGCTTCATCCTGTTCAGCTCTAGCTGATTTCCTGGGTGCCTTAATAAAGTGCATTTTTGTCACTGTCACCAAGAGTCCATCAGCTCATGGRGATACTCTTTGCACTGCTTGCAGAGGGAGCTGAGCAGAATGAGGCTCATGGTCTGGGGGCTTGGGGTKGCTGRGTGCCTGGSMCAGGCTATAAAGGTGAGATAGAAYCATCAAATCATTATGGCYRGAAAAGACCTTCAAGATCATCAAGCCCAAYCATAAATCCATCACCACCATGCCTGCTAAACCATGTCCCTAAGTGCCTCCTCTAAGGAAGTGCGGGCAGGACTGAGCATGCTGTGGGCTGCAGCACTGCAAGGGTGACGGGGCAAGCGGAAGGAGCTCATGCCAGGGTCTGCTTGCAAAATGAGACAAAAAAATTCCAGGATTAGCTGCAAGAAAAAMTCTTCTTGTAAAATATACTGTTGACATGAAAGCTTACACTGTAAGCTATAAAAAGTGTTTTAAACTTATTTCTTAGCATTCTAAACTGAAAGCAGTGCTGCTTTCTGTGCCTTGCCTGTATTGTATCTGCTCCATGACAGCTGTTACTCTCCGGAAATATTTAACTTGGCTACAGTGGCTCCTGTTCGCTGTGAATGTCGTGGGGCTCGGTGCTCTTTAGCTAAAGCCTCACTCCTTAGCAATGCTCATTTTCCAAAAAGTTATCAAGAGCTTGGCAACAGCGCTTGCTGCTTTCTGTGAGCAAGTGAGTGGGAGTTCAGTGCTCTGCGCTGGGTCAGAAGRCAGCCCAAGATGCTGATGTGTAACACATGCTGGGGCAGCACTCCGGTCCCACCTGGGCATGCTGCATCCCATGCTCGTGTCACGGTGCCAAGGGACACGGAAAAGGCAGCGCATGCCTGGGCTTGGGGGCACTCACAGCGCTTGAGCACRCTGGCTGCCCCCATTCATTGATAAAACCCATGACCTTGGGCCTCTGAGGTGCAGTCTGCTAAAATAATCAGAACTGCTTTATTTCCAGGCCGGTTTGTTTATTGGCAAAGGAGTAAAGACAACGAGAGCCAGCGCTGAAGATCCCAGAGAGTATCTCACTGTGGATAATAATGCCAGGTAAGCAAGCCTAAGCGGTCTGCTTCCTTGTACTGCTTCTTGGCGCCTGTGTTGTGTTTAGCACGTCATTATGCCTCGTTATGGCTGAGCATCTGAAAATACACACAAGCTATCTGTGATGTCCAGAGGCACCTACTTCACAGCTATTAATCGTCTGTGTTATTGCCGATCAAAACCAATCCATGTGCACTAGGGGCTGCRAGCACTACACAGGGAAGCACTTGAGAAAGGATACAGATTCCATTATTCCTCTAGCAGGTCTGGAAACTTTGGCACTGCTTATTAATTATTTAGAGGATTTGAAATCCAAAAGATGACATAAGAGATTGCTGAGACAAGCCTCTGATTAATGAGGAAAGTAAGGCACAGTTAATGTATTTTTGATGCTTTTTGTCAGTATATCAACGTGTCTACTGAAATATTCTGAGCTTCCTTTCACAGAGGGGGAGCAGGTAAATTAATGCCGTTTTCCTGCTCGCAGTGGTCCTAGGGATCTGTGTGARAGGGATGTGGCACAAATCAACTGCTGCTCTCGGCCTGGTCTCTGCTTTTTCCCTTCTCCCTCATACATCATTAATGCCACATATGATTCTCCCTTATGGCTAAAAGGTCGACTTTACCTCCCTGCTTATGATTTCTTTCCYGGGACTTGGAGCCTGGAGCTCTAGGATGTGTATTAGTATTTCAATTGGAAGAAGTAGCATGTGAAGGTGGACTGAGAATAAACAAGATGTTTTTCCTAAACACAGCACAAGTGTCCCATTAACCACCAATGGGGCAAGGAATATTCTAAAAGTAACTGAGAGGCATTAAATTTCTAGGCTGAATCCTTTTCTCATGTGGTAGTTTCACTGTCGGCAGAGCAAGGAGCGTATAGAAGTACACACGTGTGCAATGTAACCATCTCCAATTACTCAGCTATCTTACAGTTATCTGTATTAAAAGCATCTAATTGATTTTTCTAGCCCAACTCCAGGGGTTCTCAATGCATCTTGGAAGGAAATGCATTTTCTGTCTCTAAATCACACTAAAGCAGATCAAGAGAYAATTGTGGGTCCACTGAAGCCCAGTCATATCACCTGTGCCAAGCTTTCACCCGGATTAATGTTTACTATTTTCGACTTCATAAGAAAGCTCAGTAATGACATCAAACATAACACCACCTCTTCAGGCCCATCCTAATCAGAAATGTTATGAGCTCGGCCTGGCCAGAGCTCCTGTGTTTAAGGCTGTTTCCCATTTTCTCAGCATTGTATTAACTAGGCTTCCTGTTGCAGGTTTCGCCCACATCAAGATGCTGATCCCGAAAAGCCACGAGTTCCTGCCATAATTGATGGTCTTATTGCTTTTAAGAATAATGACCAYGGGGCCTGGGCCCGGGGTGGTGACATCATTTTCCGCAACTCAGGGTAGGTTGCTGTAATCCTGCGGTATTTCACACTCCTTGTGACGGGCGTCAGGAAGTCGGCAGGTGGCCATACGTCCATCATGCCTAGTGACTCACACTGTCATGTTTCTTCTGTCCTAGGTTTTCAGACAATGGAATTGGACTCACTCTAGCAAGGTAATTTCTTAAAATGCGCTTTTCCCCCCGTTTTTTCCCACAATGTAACATTTCCACGATAATTGTGGCAAAATGCAAGTAAATCTCATGTCTCCTTCTGAAGCCACATCAAATCTGCCTGGTGCAACAGTCACTACGAGGTGCAAGTTGGCCTTTCATTCTCYTTGCCTGGGGAATGTGTCCTTACAGCAGGTTATTGCCTTTTGACCCTTGGGTTCTGAACCCGTGAACTAAGCATTGACCATGCGTTTGGGAAGATTTTCCTTGCAGCACTTGGCCGAGCAAAGACCAWCTCCTTGCAGAGGACCCCCAAAGAAGAGCCGCATGGTCAAAGCCAACAAAACCACAAGCCAAAGCCAAGTTACTACCTCTATTGCTGGTGCTTGATGGTTACTTTCTAAAGTGGGTTTAAACCAGGCAGTTACAGTGGTGGATGTGCTGACTTTAGAAGTGCAATTAAAAGCATTCATTTGCACTACGCTGCATAGTTATTGTGTATTTCTCTGTCTGATCGTAGTGATGGAACTTTCCCAACAGATGACGGCTCCAGCTTGGAGGTTTCACGCTCCATTTTTGTTGGAGAAAGCAGCAACATTGGATCCCGAGGAGGCCAAAACAGCTATTGGGGAAGAGGGGCAAACGGCGAGTACAGAACCCTGCCCAGAAACCAGTGAGTTATTTATTTGCTATTTTTTCCTGGCATTAGCATATGCTAGAAAAAGAAAAGCCTCAGGAATGAATGTGAATAGAAAAGAGTAATTTACACTGGGAGATCAAAATATTGTATGAGCCAGAAGTAATAAGCATCCAAATAAACTCAGGGCAACAATTTGACAGCTTCCCCGACCAATTTCGATTAATTTTCTGCTTAATTTATTGGTCACTGGAGAGTAGGTTAGAGAACATGAGAGATACCAAACTGCTTTTCCTTAGTGCTTCAGGAACACACAGCATGTGAGCTGATGGAGCCAGTTTGTGTTCAGCCAATGTGGATGCTAACGGTGCCTGGACATGCCAGCCTGSTATCCAGGGAACACTGTGCAAGTCCCGGCGGGGCTGGAGAGGAAAGCAGGAAAGGCTGCTCACAATCCTTACCCACAGCCACCACAGAGAATCGCAGCCTCACTATGCAGGCACATGCAGAACCCCCCRGGTAGAGATAGGGCCAGCTCCACAAAGAGCAGACCTCTCTTTATTTTGCATCTTATCCCTCTTTCAAAATAATTTTCTGTTTTAATAGTAGTGCAGCTTCCTCTTCAGCAACCACTGCACCTACCCACTCTCCCAGGCTAAGTCAGACTTCCTCAAGCCTGAGTTCCAGCCTAATTATGTCTATGTGATGGTTGTCAGTTGTTAAACCGTCTTGTGAAGAACACTAAGTTAAACAATAAGCAGGGCTTGGCAGATGTGTCTTGAGCAGAGCCTTGACTGTGCACATCCAGGCCATAATTGACGCAGGAATGGGGACCTGGATAGGACAGCAAGAATAATCTGGGTGATTCTCAGCTGTTAGTGGTGTGATGTTTTAATTGCAATTACAAGACAGCTCTTCTGCAGTTTAATCATCTGTGATGTAGTTAAGCAACCTACTCTTGGAAAAGAGGAATATGACAAAACGTCTAATAGTTGTTTTCTCTACACACCACGGTGCTAAATGGGATATGAGGTGCTACCTGTCCCACCAGAAATCAAAGTAACTTTGTTGGCAAAAGCAACAAACAACAGAGCAAGCAGGAACACTGCTTGCACCCACTGTTGTCAATTGGCAAAGTGTTTCTGGGTGCCTAGAGCCAACTAGTAAGAAAAAAACAAGGGCTTAGGAGAAATCTGCGCCTCTATTATTCACAGACCAGAGAGACCCTGTAGAGCCCTTTGGAGATTCGTGTTGCCTGTCTTGTGGTTCCTAAGATTGAGCAACCCGACTGTCTTTCTGCCAACGGGCAGGTAGAGCTCTACCCTACCAGGGCTCTGCTGGCCCCTCTGTTGTGGGCTGCAAAGTCCAAGTCATCCACTCCTTCATCAGGCAATGCCAGAGCCAAATGAAACTTGGTACCTTCTCAAAACAAAACATGAAAGAGGGCAAGTTCTTACCTGCGGCTCCAGTGGCGTCTCCTTCAGTTCTGCCAGTGGCAGGGCTGTGTGGCGGGGCTGAAGGAATCAGCTTTCTGAACAAAATGTGGTGTACTAGATCCCGAGCATCTCCTGTAGCTGGTAGGGAAAGGAGAAGCTGTGCTGTGCTACCCAGCAGTTATTTCCAAGGAGCCATTTTGGACTCTAGGGAGTGACTGGTACTGCTTTCCCAATCCCACTTATGCTTTCCTGAGAAACCAGTCTTCCCTGGAACAGGAAGCCCAGCAGGAAGATCCGACACAGTCTGTGTCCGTAGGGGTTTCCTTGTAGCAGGGAGTCCCTGGAGGCAGGAGACAACAGCTTTGAACTGTTTTACCCCAGTCGATAAGCTGGGGGTGTGAGTCTTTTTTTTATTAGATATTTTGTCCTGTGGAGGATGTTCAGCAAAACTTCACCTTTCCTTGTGTGATGAGCATCCAGATCTGAGGTTCAGGAGGGAGAAGTTTTAGCTCTCGTTAATACCTTTCTTTGGGAAGAGGACTCAGACTTTGCCCAAGGCTTTTGATACAGATTAGCATTTTTTCTTTTCTAATTTCACAGGACATTCCCTATTCGTGGATTCCAGATTTACGATGGACCTGTCAGGATGACAAAATGCACTTTCAAGAAGTTCACCCCGACTGCTGACAGATACTCAAGTGCCATTGGGTTCTTCATGAAGAACTCCTGGCAGATAAGCCCCCAGAATAATGTGTCACAGATCCTGATGGAAAGAAGTGTAAGTAACAAAAACAGAAATATATGCTGTTAGATGTGCAAGTTTGCAAAGCTTTTTAAATGGTGAGAGATTTACTCTAGAGCAGGAGTTTCCAGGAGGAATTTCCAGGCTGCAGTTTGTGTTACTTTGGTGTATAACTGTCGATCCATTTGGCAACACTTTCTCTTCTTGATGAAGGTTATCCGTCAACTAGTAAAATTTGGGTACTACCAATACAGAGGTATCTTTTGCATGGGAGGACATGAATAAAAAAAATCYGCAGGAGAAAAAGATTTTGCTTTGCAACCAGAACTTCCAGAGCACCTGCCTTAGCTGGTGAGGCCTTGCCTACTTACACATGCCAAAGAGCTGGCCTCAGAGTTGAGGAAAGCACAAGTGAAATGCCAGGTGTCAATGAGCAGCAATTCAATTCTCACAAAGAAATCAGCTCATGCAAATAGAAACAAAGACATGCCCCATATTYAGGGGTCAGCAATGGAATTTTGTTTGAACACAACAGGGATTTTTCTTGAGAAATGGCAGTAGAATGGGGCTCTTTATACACGCCTTGGCAGGAGTTTTAGGATGCTGAGCAATTCCAGTCTTTGTCTAGGATTCATGCAGGGATCATGTCCCTGGACACGTGGCCTGGGAAATGATAGATTCCACCTGGCTTAATCCCAGAGATCGCAACCTCTGCTTAGCTTTCCTGAAACAAGGTCCCTGCTTGTTAGGATGTCCATGAACTCTAGTAACTTTGGCTTGAGGTTTGGCTTTATCTTAAGGAAAATTTCCATTACTCTGGAACTGACCGATATCTCTACATCTGGTAAGCAGYGAGTTTGTCTGTCCCTGATCTGTTACACTTAGACCAATAACAGGAGGATCCTTTATGCAAAGATGATATCAGTTGCAATCACTTGACTGCTCCTTTAGTGAAAATACAGTCTCTGCATTTTGGTAAAGAAACCTTAGTTATCTTAGTATAGAATAAGGGCTAATCTACTCTACCTTTTCTATGCCTTCCATTGGGAAAAAGCTAAAAGATATTTGTGGGATCATGAATGAGACAGTCAACATGGAAGAGAAAAGGAGTACTTAGAGAAAAATGTAAAATGAAAAGGCTGAATCCTTCAGTGGGTCTGAAGAGAGTRGAAATTTTCTGCTAGTAATGACTGTAAGACTCTCTCCAATGGACTGGTTTCAGAGAGATTATATCTGTGCATATTAGCAAAGGGGATAATTACCTGTGGAACAGTCGAAAATGCAGCTCTTTAATGGTATTGCACCATTTGATGCCAATGAACCTGTTAAATATCCCAGCATATTTTGTGTAAAAGACAGTTTAATAATGCAACACATTTACAATCTGATGTTTTCAAGGCAAAAATGAACTAAAAGCTTCTCTAGTGCAAATTAAAATATTACAGCTTCACTCTATTACAAAAAAAAAGAGATATTATCCAAATAATTATTACTTGTGTATACATTTCCAACAAATGTGTCTGTTTCCAAAGCTGGTATTTTGCCAGGTTAAAAGCTATTTATGCTTATAGCCACCTGCATCCCAGCATTTTTCACTTTGATTTTATTTTATCTGGATTGAAMCCAGATGTGCTAAATCTGGTTTCAGTCTTGAAGGGCTATGATTATTTCATTGTTTTGTTGCTAATTGCTACATGGGACAATATATCTTTGACTAGTTAAGATAGAGCGTGTAGACTATTTTAATTAATTTTCCATCTTCAGGCTTAATTTTATTACTTTTTAAAGAGTAGTTTTACTCATTCCCTAAAGGACAATCATTTTACAGTTGTTTTCAAGAAGAAATTAACCATTACTTCAAGCTGTATAGGCATAGTAAAACTGTTCGTCATGCGGAAGGAATAATTGCATAATTATTCAGAATAATCAAGTGATTTGTTAGACAACAAAATAATAAACCCAATTGCTTAAAGACCCACATAAAAATAATCAGTCAGACGGAGCAAAAGAACTAAACCTCATACCCTGCAGAAAGTATTCTAGTCACCTTTCTGATGATATTCTGATGAAGATATTTCTTCACTTTACAGTAACATCATTATTGCTAGGCTTTCTTAAWTTCAGATGCTCATAAAAGTTTGTTTCAAAGCAATGGCTTTGAAATAGATATATTTTTATTAGCCTCTTTTTTTTTTTTTTCCTTGCAACCAGGAGGTTAGAATGGATTTAAGTCTATTTTAGTCYTAGTGGCATCTTTGGATTAGAGAATGCTGACCAAAGGAGACTTGCAGGATCAGGATSGAGTGATTTGCATTACTCGCTTAAAGTAAAAGTCACATTAACACATGCAGAGCTYGCACGTTATCAAGCAGAGGAAGATTCAAACCAATTAAAAATGTTCTCCTTAAGATCATTGCAATGATGAAACTTGCATTGGCAGCTGGGGCCACTAGTGGAGTTTTAGGAAAAGCTGTGAGTTTTACGATATTTTACAATTTACTATKAATTTTTAATTTAAAGAGAAGCTACTAATTTCCACCGCAGCCCTCGGGACTTTTCTGTAGGTCCCTGTGGAGAGGTTTAGCTTCTACTTTCCTCTTTAGAAGATTAGAGTCCTCCATAACTGGCATCCATCAGGTCCCCCTGCCAAGCTTCACACAAAGTTTATATTCCCTATTTACTGTGTTGCTCATAGASAACCTGTCTCTCTACTCTGTTTATTTATCTTTGTGACTCCTTCCCAGCCCCAAAAGCTATATCAGCTTAGCTGGGTCTTTTCTCTGTCCATGGGCGTTCACTATGGCTCAGCATAAGGATAATCTTACCCTCAAATTTGTAAAACAAGTGGCCTTGCTATTTAACATTTCCACTGCATTTCTGATTTTTTCAGGCATTTTAGAGGAGAATGTTAGAAATCAGATTAAGGTGTTAGCACCAAAACTGTTTGCTCCTGAATGGGAACACTGAATGGCTTAATTGAAGGTAAGCTGTACAGGGTGTACCTTACTTTGTTTGGAAGTACAGCTGAGTTTATTCTCACCCCGAATGAAGTGCCCRCTTTCATGTTCCACCCCAGAAGTGTTCTGTCACCCAGTGTTTATAATGCAGATTGGAGCTACGGCACAGTGTGTGTTTTGTTAATATTTCTTCCTTTATTAATGAAAAAAAAAATCCTTGGAGATCTTTCTTCTTTGCCAAATAGCCCTTTGGGTAAAAAAAAAAAATCCTGCAGTGCAGTAGGAAAAGGGTTTAAAACACTCAAAAATGCATATTAAATTTCTGTATGTTTGAGTCTCCTTTAAATGAGATTCCTTTGGATGTTTGATTATGAGACTAGTACATAGACARGGAGGTGGCAGAAAAATGGTTCTAGGGTCTAATTTAGTTTTAAAGTAATAAAAACKTAACATAACAGTTAAAAGTTCTGGCTGGTTTTTACTGTTCAAGTAGTTCTTGCTACAATGATCATTCATTCATTTCAAGCCAGTGGGACTTCCCATCTAAATGAGAGTAACAAGGAATCTCCTATTCTCCTAAGTTGTTCTATTTAGTATTGTGATAGTAAAGCCTTTAAAACCCTTAGTAAACTTGCAGCCTAATCCTGCTGACCCTAATTCTCATATGCACAGACCAATTAAAACTAGTAGAATTAGATGGAACAAGTTACATTTCTTTGGTTCTGCATGATCAGGACACTATTTGTGCTGTGTCCTTAAATACATTGCTGATGGATTCATTCTCAGTATTTGACCTGGAGTACTTATTGTCTTGAGTACCTCGGATCTTAATAATTTTGCACTGTAATAGCTTTCTCCATAGACATTCAGATATTTCATGCCTTTTTGCTAAGCATCTGCAGTTTTCCCTGTTTTGCTGTATTTTCATATCAGGAAGGATTATTTCCCTTAGCTACTGAGCAACTTTGAAAAAACAGAGCTGTGTAGATAAGGATAATGTTGTTTCCTGTTATTTCTCTTTTCTAAAAAGATAAAAATAAATCTCCAGCAGATATAGCAGAATGTGAACAAGAAGCAGTTTTGAGAAATGATGTCAATTCTATAAGTTTTATAAGGATTAGGAGGAATTAAAAAATTAGAACAAATAATAGCACTTGCAGAGCCACTTAGGACAGCCTTTGAAAATATGCAAGAAAATTCACTATATAGTTMGTATTTTTTTTCTTGGAACACAACTGTGAGAGAGGCTGATTGCTATTCAGTAAATTTCATAACCTTCTGGTACTTCCTTACCCTTTGAGTCATCCTATTTTTGACACAGCACTATTTATTACTGTGTGATTTCAMGGAATAATGGTTTTATGCATGCACATATAAGAACTGAAAATCTGTTTTTTGTGAAAATATCTCCTGGGATTAAGAAATGAGGGGGAAACCCAGAAATGTTTTTAAATAGAAGAGGCAAGAGATGGCCTTACTGAAACAACAGGGCTTTCTAATTAAAGCTGTATCTCTGGCCTGGCTCTGAAGATGCTGCAAATCCAAGTTCTCATTTAGAGCTAACCAAATTTTTATTTCCTCTTCTYTTCTGCTAGGTTGGACTGGAAGTGTTTTTTGGCAGATCAGGCCAGTGGTTTGGAAACAACGATAAYGATGGTGACAAAATGTCTATCTTCCATGACCTGGATGGCTCTGTGACAGGGTACCCGGACACCTTTGTAGGCAGAGCTGACAACTACTTGCTTCATCACCCCGGATGTCTCACCGTGCCCCGGTGGAATGGGATGATCTGTACCGGGAAGTTTGCCCAGGTAACGTGTGGCGGCTGCATGCCAGGGGTKGATGTTCTCACATGCCGGCGAGAGGTGCTGGAGCGCAGCCTATTCAACATTGCATAAGATGAGAGCTGGATAATGAATTGAGTATAATTTTACTTTTCTTTGTGTTATTGGCCTATCTCTGAGGCATCGATTGATGAAATCAGGTGATTGAGACACATACTTAGTTCTACTTCCCCTCCAGAAACYGCTGACAAGTTGGTCTAGGGCAAGGTGGTCTCAAACCCCAGCTGTTTTCTTCAGCACATGTGAGTTAGAGGCCTTAGTTGTGATGTCAACACCTTGATGTGAGGGCTGCGAAGGAATGAAAGAGGAAAACAGTAAATTGAGAGGAATAAGACCTTAAAATCGGGCTTTGGCTCATCATACGCTGYTCAGAGTTCCACAGGATTTTTGTATGTGAGATGGAGCATAGTGTAAATACACGATTCTTCAGAGCTTTCTTAGTCATCCCTTAGAGACTGCAGGCGGTTCTTCTTACTCCTCTACTTCTAAAGGTTATTTGTGCAGTGACACAGAAGGGTAATAGGGCCTTTTTAAAAATTCCAACTCCTTGGAAATCTTGCCAGCCCTCCTTCCTCCTTCTGTTCAAGAAGATGAATTTTAAGGCTGTGTATGGCAGTTGGGCCCAGCACCATGGGGACTGTGGCTGGGCTGCATGTCTTGGGAGCCCCCAGGAGACAACAGCTTTTGAAAGGGACATGATGTTCTCACCCCCAGGRACAGCCCTTCACTGCTCAGCAGAGAGTGCAATGGGTGAACCRCGGGGTCTGAAAGAAGAATGGAATAATCTTTAGAAAAAGATCAGAGTTTATTAGTACAGCAGGTGCTTTTCTGTTTTTTGTTTGTTTGTTGATTGGTTTGTTTTTCTTTTTAAGATTCTTCTGTGCGTTTGGCAGCACATTGCCAACTTATATCTCATGGGAGTCAGTAATCATTACCCAGGCACGAGAAGGGTAAGACGGCACAGGATAAAGCACAGCCTGAAGTCATCAAAGACAGAGTAGCCCTAAAATGGTCCGAGAGGAGCAGACCATCAGGTTTTGCTTTTTCACAGGCAGCTCTGTGAGTACAGGGATTGGCAGAGCCTAATTCCCTCGAGTTATGTCTGGCAATGGGTTGCAAACTCAGATTGATGGATTTCCCACATTAAGATTCCTGAAGGCTCCTTCTCTGTGGCTTTCCTGATGTGTAGTGATGTGTGGGTTTGCACCTCCAGTGTCCCCTCAGGCCATCACTCATAACTCTCTGCTGCTCTTTCTCCAAAGCACTTGTTTGCATGATACTTTTAGGAATTTATTTATCTTTGAGACCTCTATGCATTCATAATATATGCACACATATCCCACTAATGTATTTACATGCATTGCTTTAATTGCACAGCAGAGAGGAGGAATTGCTATTTAAGTCCCTAGACACTGTACTTATGTCTCCTATTTTACTAATGCAAGTAGAAAAAGGACTGGGCTCCTATGAAATCGCTCACCGAACTGAGGGGTATGTGCTTGACACCTACATTTTACTCTGTGTCTATAGAGAAAATAAGTAATCTGTGCCCTGGCAAAGTAACGGTTAAATTCAGAATGGTAAATAAATAGGCATTTATTTCTTTTATTTCTGTTTTTACCCTCCCACTCATGGCACTCTACATGGTGAGGCAGTTTTTCCACCATAGCAAATTTCCTTGGCTAAGTTTAGGCAAGTGTAAACATCAGCTTCTCTGGGATCTGTTACTTACCAGGGCTTTTCATTTAATCAACATTCAACAGGGTGCGCGAAGTTCAGCTTAATGCTTCACTTCATGGGTTTGCGTAGGAAAATGTATCTGCATGCAACGTGGAGGAAATTTRTCCTGGGCAGCAGGGCTTGATTAAATTTGCAGGGTGTAGTTGTTGCAGTACTTGAGAACAACCCTGATTCTCAGCATTTTGACAAACTGATGATTTGTCTGGGTGCTAAATTCTGAGTATCGTGTTTCAGACCAAAAGCCTAACAGACAGAATCCAATTATAGAGAAAGATGTGTTTGCTTTGATCTTCGCAGCCCTGTTACAAGATGTGTTTTTCTTTCCCTTTTTGCCTAGCAGTGCTAGACAAGAACTGTTATTCTTCCCCAGCGTGAGCAGGTGAAAATGCCCTTTCCCTTCAAGGAAAGAATGACTCTTATTCTGCCACAGAGCTGGGCCCAAGATGCTGAGACTAGGGATGGGCTACCTGGCATGGAAATACGAGCTCCAAGCCCTCCAGCTAGCACTGCAGCCAAATCGTTTCGGAGCAAAGTGCCTACGGTTCCATGAATTCCTTCTGCCTGTGTTRTCTCATTCGTTTTTCTTGTTCCTATTTTCCTGGATTTAATTTGCCCCAGAAAGGAGAAGTCTTGGGAAAGCCCGTTCTTTGAGCAGATTGTCCTCGTCATGCTTCATTCTGACATCTCGTGCTCTGATCGCCTCCTGTCTGGTTCCTGTCCCTCATTCCTCGGAGCTGCATCCCTGCACTCTTCTCCTGCGTTTCCCTTTAGCTGCAGAAGCGCTGCAGAACCCAGCCCACCTGTAGCTACCAGCAAAACTCCTGGGGTTAGCTGGAAATCACCAGCTTTACACATGTAATAAATGTCAGGTCTTCATTGTCCTCCTTTTTTCACTCGGGAGCCTGTGAGGTTGATGTTGTCAAAGCAGGGCCAGCTCCTCTCTCTTTAACAGCAGCTGGAGCAGCCCTGTTGCAATATAAATAGAGCGAGGCCCTAAGGAAGGACATCAAAGAGGCGAGACTGGCAGGGGAATCACAGGAGTTGGCAGCACTGCGTCTTCTGGCAGGTCTCGATGACTCACGCAGGCTCTGTCAGTCCTAGGTGTCCTGTCAACCTGCCATTCAGCTGCTGCAGGGGCCTGTAATGAAGGAAAAATGCAGGGAGCGGCACATGCCATAATTACCTCCATGTAGGTGGGTGAGGTTTCCCAAGGCTGCAACCGGAGGCTCCTCGAGGCCTGTGATCCTGCAGCAACCATCAACGAGCTTCTCAAACAGTGTCTGATTTTTTGCATCAGTTCAAAGGCAAGTGCCTTGGCTCCCAGTGGATGCTGCAGAATTACGGCTTCCTCACTGACCTTGCAGCAGTTTTTCAGAGAAGACTGATACTTTTTTCCGATACTTCAATAAAATAGGCAGTGTTCTGGGMAGTATGTGCTATTTTCTTGTATAAGCATAGGGGAAAAAAAAAGATGTTAGATATTTAGGAGAGATTGCTGCATAGATCAGTTAGTGCCAGTTCTAAAATAATGAAAAATGGATGCATTGCTACTACAAAGTAATTAAAGGCCAAGTTGTTGATTTTTCTCTAGTTTGCTCTACTGGGTCACTACCATCTTGCAGATGGCTAAAATAGAAATGGTTCCATTTCTGTTAATGCTGTTTCTGCACTGAGTGTGATCAACGTGATCCTGCATCTTCTCTGTGCTAAGTTATGTCCCTTTGGCCGGCACCCACTTGCATATCCAGCCCCTGCCTAGCCAGTTTGCACACTGATGTATCTACGTCAAAAGCGAGCAGGAGATGCCGGACTTACCCAGCTGTGCTAGGGCAAGTCGGCCTTTGCAAGCACGGGCACAACTGCCTGTGTCGTCCACGATGCTAGAGGAGTGTCAACACCTCACAAGCTGTGCAGAAGGAAAGATCTGCAGGATGTATTTCTGCTGATACCTGAAGAACAGAATACCTGTTTTGAGCTTCTGATTTTTAAGACCTTTTGGTCCACTTTGACAGCCAGCAGTGCAGCTGAGCAATGTTAAACTGGAAAGCAAGCAAACGATGTCTCAGAAACCAAGACTTTCTGTTCCAGTACAGTACTTTGCATGTTGCTTATCTTCATATTCACTACCCAGCTGAATAGCAAATCCCATATGAATTGTAAAAGAACTTATCTTCTCAGTTTCACAATCTACTTGGGAAAATTTCCATGTAAGCAGAGGGAAATCTGACACATCTTTCCAGCATGAAGTGTTAAGCAGCTAAAATGACAACTACATCCATTAAACCACCCAGGCAAGTAGTCGGATCACATTTTATAGCATTTTAACTAGTTCTTCTTCTCCTACAACATTAAACTGTCACCACTTCTCGTATTTTAGAGTATCTGTATGATCCCCTTTTCTCGTTTTGAATAATTTGGTAGATCTAAAGAAAAATCAGATGTTGCTGGAAAGATTGGGGTTTAACCTAGCATTAAATCCTCCTGTTACACTCCCTTTTGCTGCTGTTCACCATTTTTGCAACTGTAGATACAAAGAAGGAAAGCGATAAAGTTCTCCACGGTAGTTGAAGTGAGTAGAGGTGTGATGAAGTAACAGGTGGAGGAGGAAAGAGCCCGTAACACAAGGCACCTGACACRTGCTCTTTGCCACCTTTTTGTTGCTCTTCCAGGACTTTATTGAACCCAATAGTCATAGTAAGCAATGTGAGCTGTGCATGATGGTTTTGTTCTTTTGTCACACAGTCAAATAGCTTAAAGTATATAGGAATCTTTTATTCCTGGTAGTCTCAAATTTAGGAATTTTGGATTGGCTTCAGTGTGTTTGGTTGGTTTTTTTTTTGCTTATTTTATCATTATAGCTTTTAATTTTCTAATAGATGCACTGAAGTTGCCACTTTTAACATCCTGGGTTTTTTTTCCATATTTGCAGGAAATAACATTAAAGTTTGCTGTGACAGGGCAGAAATTGCTGTCTTTTATCCAGAAAGACACAAGGAGAGTATTATTTTGCAGTATCAGACATCATTTGCACTGTTCTCTTTCATAAAAATGATATTTTGATTGTGAATGATTAATGCATTCATAGGCTTTCAGATCAGAAGGGACTTTTCTGATTTTCTTCTGACCTCAGCACTGTACCCACTGGGGAGCACAAATGAGGTTGAAAGGTGATTTATTGCATCGCACATAACTGACTTCCCAATCGTGGTTTGAATTTTCAGTGAAAATAGGTTTTGCTCTTTGGTTTTATAGATAAGGAGGTTTTTTTTCAGCTGGTAAAAGTAATTTGTTCTTTCCTGAGCCATGAAGAATGAGCAAATGAGCTGCTACAAAGCGATTGTTTGGGGCAAATTACCTGATCAATAGTTTTCAGCCTTCAGGAAAACTTGGTTTTCGATACAATTTTGGGATATGCATTACTCTTAAAGGATCTGTAGATATTACTCAGAGCAGAGTTTCACCATTAAAGATTTGCACTGATGGAAAAAGAGGAACGGGCTGAATATCCAAGAAACTTTTACAACCACTTTTGGATGATTTTTTTTGACTGCAGCCCAGATTCAGGGGCCAGGCAGGGATTAGGCAGAAGTGACCTGCCTTTCGTAGGTGCTGAGGAGCCCAAACTCAGCAATGCCAAGGGCAGACTCCAGCACAGGCATTTTCTGAGCACCAAGCGCCTCTGTTAGAGCACAAAACTGGAACTGGGAGCCAAACTGGCAACTTTCAGGCAGGAAAACTGCAACTTTAAATCTTAAGCTGAAACAACTCCAAAAATATCATGCCATAAATAGACTTCAGGTTAAATAACCCCTATGCTGGAGACCCCTCCTCTGTCTTCCGTCAAGTTAATTTGCTCTTGCCAAGGAGTTACGCTCCAAAGAGAAAGGGGCAAGAAGCTGCAGCTTTGAGGCTTATGTGGTCCATGAAACCAAATGTCATGGCCAGCACCTGCCTCTTGGCTGTGGTTTGGAGTCAGGAAAGCAGTTTCTGACTCCTGCAATGAGTGTGCAGCTGCTGGACACCCCAACCAAAACCAGCCCGCACATAAAGCAGCAAGAGATGACCTGCTCTGCAGAGCTTGCAGTCTAAGCAGACAAGACTAGGAGAAGGAGATAGGGGGATGTAAAGGGCCAAGGTCTCGCAGCAAGGTCCAGAGAGAGCTTGCATGAGAACACATATGCCAACAGGCTGCTAGTCTTGACTCTGCTCATATCCTTGCCCATTAAAATCTGTTGAATGACTACTGCATCCATTTTGACTTGTCTCAAGGACAGAAACTGAGTTTAAATTAATTATGCTGGATAAAACTTGGATATTTCCGAATTAATTTGGCTTTTTATGTTCGATATTTTTAGCTCATGCAAAGAGCACTTTTGCATGAAAGAGAGAGGAGGAAGCAGCTCCTCTCAGTGAAGTTGAAACGTTTCAGGAACATGACAAGCAACATCCTCGGGTGCCAAACCAGATTTATATGTGTGGCTGTGCATCCTCCTTTTGTGCAAGGAGGATCCTCATTTTTCTCACTGGCCTTGGTAGATGAACATCACATATTCAGCCCCAAAGCTGACAATTTCCACGTGAATTGGCTTTCATTTGAGTTGATGATGGGACAAAGGAAAACATATAGTTGGGGTATACTTTTGTCTGTAACATTGATCTCCAAGCCAAGGACATCTTCTAGTCCCTGTACCAAMGACCTCCCCACTGAAGCATGTGCAACAAGTTATTTAGCCATTGAGTTTTAGCCCTGAAAATTTCTTCCTTGTTTGCTACGTGAGAGTGGAGATGTGGATTCCATTAGATTAGATTTGGACCTCGTACAAAGCCAGTTGAAATTAATTAAGAGTTTTCTTTGTTTTCAGTGGAATAAGCTCATTTTAAGAGTGTACTTATCTGAACCCATAAATAAGAAGTTCCTTTTGCGATATTTGCAGGATTGCCTTTCTCCTTTAAGAGCTTGAATAGGAAGCATTTTCACGATGCTACACAACTCCTACCTCACTTCATGGTGTCCCTACGAATGGCTGCAGATGCTATTTCTGTTTTACCTTTGTATTTGAGCTGGAAATGTTTCAGTGACTTTCCAAATGTCCTCAGCTCTTTATGGGCAAAAACCATTTACAGGCAACAATGATGAAATGCACATGTTATGGCTGAGTCTGGCTGGTTTAATGGATACGTTTGTCATTTTCCTTTCACCCTCAGCTTTACATTCAGGCCAGACGTCCTGAGAATCTGACCTTATCCATCGCGAGAGCGCCGCTCCACTCGCGGCCCTCGCGGCTGCAAGGCGTGAACCGCRGAGCGCCGTACCAGCAGTACCAGCCCGTCGTCATGCTTGAGCAGCCCTATATCATCCAGTGGGAYGGCAGAGCACCTGAGGATGTCATCCTGTACACCATCAACTTCAACAGGTACCACCCCATCTTGTTAGAAAATGTTCCAGTTTCAGCAGAACTATAAAGGTTTTCCTGCCTTCTCCACCACCAGCCTCTTAAATGCATCAGCGATTTTGAGAGGGTTGAAGTGAGGTGTTAATGGCCAGTACTTACCCATGCAAAGAGATGTCTTTGCTTTTGCTTCAATCCAGGGGTTTTGATGTGCAGAGATCTTTCTCTTTCCAGTAAGTTTTGAAACAGAATCCAAGACGATCCTGGCCTGATGTGCCTGAAGTCACTCCAGAGGAGTGCTGGCGCAAGTTCATCTGTTTGTACTGCCTGCTGCACATGTAATTTATCTCCCATGTATATAAAGTGCAGAAATACATCAGAATATGCACAGAGCTTTGCATTTTCTGTAATCCAAACAGCACTGCAAACACTGTTTCTTTCTGACATGAATTTTAAAAYATTACAACTCGGTACAGCAGAAGTGTAGGCAGTGCTGCTTTTATTTTTCATGTTTCCTTCCATCTCATCTAGTGTTACAGAGAAGCATGACAGACCCATTGTAGAACTACTTTTTTCCCTTAGAAGTCATTTCACTTTGCATAATTTCACTTACAGCTTTCAGCACTGTCTCAGGACCAAATTTCTTTTTATGTCAGTGAAATTGCTTGTTCTTTGTACTGGTTTGGCTATCAGGAGRGCCCTGCAATCTCTTCAGTTCGTTGGTGGCAGATACTGTCATGGTTYACAGAAATACACTGCAAAGGATGAACATCACTAAACACCAAGGCAGTGGCACTGCAATGGTTTTTGATTAATAGATAGAGGTACCTGTAGAGCCATGACCAAGTTACTGGAGGATCAGCATTTGAACAGTCCTGTCAGGAAGGAATTATTAGAAATAAATGACTGTTTTCTGTGCTAGTATAACTGATTGCACTTTAAGGAAGAGGAAAACTCATTAGTCACTCATGGACAAGCTGAGCTTTGCAATTATTATCTGTCATAAAATAACTAGCAATTTCCTTGTGATTCCAGAGCAATTCCAAATTCAATTCTCTTGGTATTAGATAGTGGTTGTACTATCACTAGGTCTATTAATAGTTGTGGAATTTTTGGACCACAGTCTTCCAGGATGAATTCAAATGTTAAGGCAGCAGTGGGTCTGTGATAAAACTCAGCTTGATGTTTACCCTTTGTTCAAGCAACAACATAAACACATTTCAGTCTTGAAAACCACAATGTGGTYATGGTTCTCTTTGTCTCTTGTGAGACCAGTTAAGTTATTTGAACAGGGCAAAGATTTGTAGACTTTTCTGATCCAGAAGAAGTTGGCAAGGTATCTGTTTTGTAGAACTATAAATAAGAAATATGCTGTAGCAGGGGAAAACTGCAGTTCAACTTCATGTCATTCAGAAGCATCTTGGTAATAAAAAATTGAGAATGAAACTTGTAGCAGTTCTCTAATGTTGAGTGCATTGGACACTAACTGCTGTGAGACTTGAGGTGATGCAATGGCAACGATGAAATGGCCGGAAAGCATATGCAACCMTGGGCAAATGTGATCTTTAGGAAAGGATACAGCAATTGAGGTGAAAACAGAATTTGAGAGTATGAAGAAAAACAAGTTCCTGCTTAAGCAGTTCCATATATGACCTTTATTAAACATTGTGTTCCAACCGCTTTTGGAATGGAAGAAATTCCAAATTACGGAGCTCAAAGCAGTTAGAGAAAATCAAGGAAGATTTTACCTGTCCCAAGTGGCTTTATGCTTTGTATGTTCCTTTCTATTCCAAAATACTACATAATCTGCCAAAAAACTGAGCTCTTCACATAGCAACATCTGTGCAAAAATATATATGATACAAACCAAAATAGTCTGATGAGCTTGAATAACAGTATTCTAGGATTAATAATTTCAGACATAGCTTTATTGAACTATTAAGCTATTTTTAATACTGTTGTTGTAAACCAATGGCTAGATATATGCAGAACATTGCTTTCTCAGCAAGACAGCCCTCATGTTTCTGGACTGAATGCTGTGCACTGGCTAAAAGAAGRTCAGAGGGGAAATAAGGAATGTGACAGGGAGCTGTGTACCAGGATTTGGATTTCTTTGGAGATCAGACATCGTATTGACGGTGAATAGTTGTGTAGTTAACGCTTTCACTGCCTTCTGAAGTGCTGTTGAAAGACCCAGTGGAGGTAATTCTAGTTTCTGTTTAAAAGGCTGAAACATCCGGATTCCTCAGGCAGGCAGTGCCCTGTTGGGATGGGTTTACATGATTCATCTGGAATTGGCAGCACTGCCGATGCGAGCCCATTGGAAAGGGGACACTCTCAAAAAAACCAACTTCCTTATTTAGTTTCTGTACTTCCATCAAAAGATATAATTAAATCAAGTAAAAACACTGTATCTCCACTGCAGAGCAAGCTCATGTGAACAAGGTATCTGATGCAATCCAGCCTCCCTTCYGACGAGAGAGAGAGATTTGCTTGCAGTTATCTTGGTATTTGTGCCACAAGCTGACGAAGGGGAAAATTTAAAGCTATGGCTGAGACCTGCAGGCTGTTCTTCCAGGCTACTGAGCGTAGAATAACTGCCTTTCTTTACTTATGGGAGCCTGTCTGTCTAATGGCTGGGAGTTTCGTTGTGAGGATGAGGAGGAGGATGCTATTGATGCTCTTGAAAGAGTTAATGCAGGACAAGCGTCCTCTGAATGTTTGGCAAGGGAACAGAAGGCGAGTGCTGGCTGGAATTTTAATTACCAGGAGTAAAGTGTGCTCCAGAACCAGTCCAAACCTTCTGAAGTTTGTTGTCTGTGGGCGAAAGCCTTATGAACCGGGACCTTGGACCTCTCTACGGTGGCCTTCGCCTCGTTGTTGGAGCAGTTTCTGTCTCCTCAGGGTTGTTTTCTGTGTTTTCTTGGATTCTGTGCTTTGCGGAAGAACGAGGATTATCTGTAAAACCAAGTTAAGAGTTTTAATTAAAATTACTATCCCCATCCTGAAGCACAAGGACCAAGAGAAAGCATCAAACTTGATATGAGAGAGGAGAATGCTAAGGCAGAACGAGAGTGTGGAAAACATTATTTGACTGAAAGGAAACKATTTCTTTCAGGCATTGGAAATTGGTGCAAAGATCAGCACTTTATACAGTAAGCAAAGACAGAAAGTAAATTCTTCAGTTGAATGGCCTGGTTTTGTGTGTGTGCAAATTTTCTAATTGCAGAAGCAGCTAAGGCAAATGCTGTTATCAAAGACACAGGGTAGTTCAGTAAATCACTCTGGGTTATTTGTGTTATCAGAAGATCTAAAGATAAGAATTAAATCTCCTCAAAGCACATATCTGGAGTATTGTGTAATAAATTGTGTTGTGAAAGTGGCCTGAAAAGCAGTGGCTATTAGATTATTTTTTCCATGTGTTTTATGAATGCTGACAAATATCTGAATGCCTGGTCTATTAAGGCTCAGAGGGAAGCGTTTTCCCTTTTTAGGGCTTTCTACTGTGGGTCAAATAATCTTAAATAATTACAAGTATCTGAAAATTCAAGAGCCTGAAATGAGCTTGTGTCTAGAGTGAAAGACAGCAGGACCTTCAGGTGCTGGGTGATATGAAGCCTCCAGGGCGTTGGGACCCACTGCCCTCCCAAAGTGAAGATTTTGGTGCAGACAACCAGCCTATGGAGCTTGCGTCCCCACTCAGCGCCAGGGCACTGGTTATATTTGTCCTTCTCAGGGCTGTGGAGGTGGGYGTTATTCCTCTGATTTTTCTTCAACCCCAGTATGATTCATACTTTCATCTACTTGTCATTTTTGCGATTAAATTCTTTAGCGGTGATACGGTCTGGAGGGAAAACAAAGATAATGAGACAAGGCTAGAATGTGCTTGTTGCAGACTCACCCASCTTATGATGTTTCCTAAATTGTTTCTTTTTCTGCTTAATTACTATCTGAGCTTTTGCCTTTCCTTCCCAMATTGATAAGTGCACAGGAAGGTGAAATTAGTGTTTTAAAGTGGAGTGAACACTTTAAGTCTGTGACTTCTTTCTTGTTATTCATATGTACAGGAGTTCTGATCTAGATCCTCTAAAACTGGGTGTAACATCAGTAACACTATTTCCGTGATAATAGGTAAGGTCTATCTGGGTCTCATAGTTTGCCCCCACCAATAGCATCTTTATTTCAAAATTGATCATTCAGCTACCACAGAAGTGGGCAGATGAATTTGTATTCCCTTCTGCCTCTTTTAATGTCCTTTTAACCACAACCCCTTCAAACTCCGTGAAATATGGAGGTTTTTCTTCYGTTTCACCCTTCTTCTGACCCGAGGACCTGGCCTCTGGACTTCTCTGGGCCGCCAGCCTCCCATGACCTTACACAGGGCTCTGAGGTCTGTCAACAGGAAGGCACACATGATAACCAGCAAGGTAGCGCTTGGGAACTCGCTGAGAAAAGAGACAAACAGAGTTGTTGTGTGATTCCTGCAAGAAAGCGTGTAGGGTGGGAAAGAACATCAAGGATGATAAGATGATGTGCTGCGTTTGAATACAGGAAGTTCTTATTTTTGCTTGAATTCGGCTGTCTGTGAGCCAAATGCTGCCTGATTGAGAGCTTGGTTTCATGAGGAACAGTAGGAGCGTACCTTGGGGCAGGATCTGTTATATAATTTGTTGAACTTTGGAAAGCAAAAATAGTCTCTTTTGCCTAAGGAGGGACACGAGTACAAACAAAAATTTCAATTTATATTTAAAAATGGCTTTTTTTTTTCCCATTTGGCATATCCTAAATGGCAACATTTAGGAAAGGCATTTAAATCTCAATACACCCAACTTTCATTAAGGAAACAGATACCTAACTTGTTAGCAGCCCCATAGCAAGTTGTCTTCCAGAAGTGTCTAGCCTGAATAACAAGGTCCTGGAAAAAAAAAATGCTGGATGTTTGCCCAGTAGCTGTATTTGTCATTGTGGGGGATGTGTTTAATGGGGTTGAGYTGAAGGCAGAACCTTAAAAAGCAATGTAGCAGAAGAGGAGGAGGGAGCTCCAGCACCAGCGAGCTGGTGGGAAATGGGGACTTGAGGAGCAGAGCTTGGACTGGGAGGGGGTACAAGGATGTGATCCTGGTGTTTGAAGCCACAGCTGAGAGAAATGTGATCATCTCCCACACTGTTTTCCCCATGCTGGGCTGGCCTTGGATGGAGGTGGCTTCTTGAACAGGAGTTTTGTGCCAGAGGAGATTCTGCCTGGTGCAGCGCAGGTTCTTGAGAGGTCAAGAGATTTTGYAGGAGATAAAAATCAGAGTTGTGTTCTTGAGAGCATGGAGTTGYGACTGCTTGTAAATGGTTCTTGGCAGGGGATGGAGGCTGAATGGTGACCTTGGCTTTTTTTTTGCCTTTTGAAGTGCAAATGTTGGTCTGTGAGAGACAAACATACAGAAGCTACACATGAGGTCTTAAGCTTCCCATTTTATGAAAGGGAAAGTTTCAAATTCTCAGTTTTCTCATTCGACTCACATAGGTCTGACCAAAATGTCAGAGGAATTGTTTTTAAATAGTAGTAATAACAGTTGGGGGAAGTTGACTCACTGGATGAGAGTCTCTTGTTTTTTCAAGTCCAAGGAAAAASTAAGTAATTTTTCAGTTGTATGCTGCATTCCCTCACTGGCTTACCCCAAATTTTCATCAGTGAGATCAAGGCTTGGACTCTTAACTTCCATGGTCGTCAGCTATGTGACACAGCATGTCAACAAACGCGGTAGGAGTTGTTTTCTAGAATAATATTCCTCGCTTTTAGAAGTTCCCTTGGCTAAAACACAGCTCGGATGTTGTCCTGCATAACCAGCAGCCCCAGCACCAGAGCATGCCCMTCTTCCCAAGGCTGATGCTCCATCCTAGACAGTCAAGGGACACATCCACAATGTTTAACTAGTGTTCATTGGTTCTCTTCTTGGAGTGACCAGACATGCCCTCTTGCTATGTTTGTTTTAGCCAGATCCCATCTCCAAGCTGCATGACTCACTTGAGCCCCCACCACTCTCAGGAGGCTCCCTTCCTCCTTTGCCTTYGTCACCTTTCTTTGAGTGTCTTAGCTTTTGAGAGCTTGGGGTTTAAACATAAAGATTGTTTTGAGACGTGYAAATGAGGTAGACACATATCTGCACATACACACATATATATCACGTGTCCAAGAACAGGAAACTTTTTCTTTTTGCTTTTTTTTATGTCTTTCCCGCTTCCCTTCTTTTGCTTTCAGTTATCCCATGAAGACTGGTCATTGGCAAAACACAAAGACCCTTTCTTAACATTTTGCTTGGTATTTTTGCTTCACCCAAAGGAGCCAGACCTGCAAATATCAATATCCTGGTGAAAAGAGAATTGCTTCTTGGGTTAGTTTCATCCATCCATCTCCAAAAGGGAAAAAACAGGCTAAAAACATTCATTAAAATGCATGAAATGCACTGCATGGATTGCTGAACAACATTAAAGAGAACAAGAATGTTGGGTCTGATACAGGCTGGTTTCAGCAGCTCCTTAGACATTTTCAGGCTGGTACAACTCACTAAACAGTGACATTTGCTAGCACATGTTTAGTTTTACTTYTCCAAACTCCACTTTTTTTAGTAGGAACACATAGGAAAATGCTGGTCTGATTAAAAACAAATAGGAAAAAAAAGAAAGAAAAATATTCCTTTTGTCTGAAACATGCTGAAATTTATCACAGGAAAAAAAAAAAAACCAACCCTGTGAACACAGTTATTTATTTTGTGATGAAAAATGCCTTAGAAGCTCAGAAGTTTTCTATACATGCTAATATGACCGTAACTTAAGGTGACAGCTATTTCAAAAGTAGGGTCTTCTAACTGAGCATATTTTTGTTTTTCTTGCAAGTAACTCCCAAGAGTTAAATAAATGTTTCCTGCTCATCTTTATATTTGACAGCACTTTGTTGCCTAACATGACTTCTACCCCTTGTGWTTTAAATGATTTTTTTTCTGCTTTTTATGTGCAAGTCTTTGAGCATAAGATCAAGCTACAGATGCTCCCGGGGACTCAGGCAAAGGTCTGAAATTACTGCAAATTCATAGTTTGGGATTTATTATGATTGCAGTGCTTTCTCTTACTAAAAACAGGTATGCCTCAAAAAGTGAGTGACAGCACAAGCCTTATCAACTGCTAGTGCAATTTGTGTTCCCAAGGCCCCTGGTCACCAGCCAGAAGGTCCTCTGTGGCCAGTGCCGTGGTTGAGGAGGGYGCGGGTGCTTCTGTGTCCCTTTGCAGGCAATCTTCAACCCCTCTGTGCCTGACTACAGCACATAGCCTGAGGTTGCACTTCTCCTTCAGTCTTGGCTGGAAGAAAGGCATTGAAGCCCTGCCTGGCTGCCAGATGCCAGGCAGAGTCCTGCAGGCCATCTCTAACCTTGCATTGCTTTTCCTAGCTGTAGTGGAACCCAGTTCAGCAGCACTGCCAGGTATAGCTATAGGGGACAGGGTTTACAATGGCTTCTGTATAAGCTGAAAAAAATCAAGTAAAGAAATAAATACGAAGCTCTTTAGTACCAACAAGTCAGAGAGAAAACCAACAACTTACTCTTCTCTATATTCATATAAAGGCTAAATTCTAACACCAAACCTTCTGTTGGGGGATGTACTTGTTCCCATCTCCTCCTCCGCTAGCACTAAAGTAGGTGCTTTTCATTTGATCGTCTCTATCTTGATATCAAGTGTTTCAGTATTTCAATCTGCTCATGTGCACAATAGGCTCTAGCAATCACATTCCCAGACACTGGGAGACTCAGGACAGTCACAGCTGTGTTTTTTTTCTTCTTTTTTCCATGCTTGTTTTTTTCTCTTCAGCCTCCGGTTTCCTTTTCTAGTGCCTTTCTTGACCTCTGGGAAGGTGGCAGTGAGTGTGACACTGCACTGAAGCTCTTTCGCAGCATTGGAGGGAGATGACAAGGTCTTTTTGTGACAGCATCTTCAGGGGATGAAACGTGCTAACTTGATGCAAATCACCCTTATGAAACAGCTGAGTGTCCTGGGACTCTGTCCTAAAAATATTCTACATACGTGGCCCTGGTGCATTTCTTTAATTTCCTCTTGTCAGAGGCCAAATCATCTGAAAATATATCCATTTCTAGCTGTCCTGTGCTATGACACAGCTGGAGTTGCTTAGAATCTAGAGGGCAGCATTTGGCTTAAGCCAATAGGTCTTTGTATGGCTTTGATTTATTGTTCTAGAACAACCTATCCCCGCTTCCGTCCTGTAGATATTGTTTTCTTTTGTTTTAATGGGAAAAACAGAAGAAGACTGACAGAGCTGTGCTCTTGCGCTGTTCGTGTGTAATGCAAAGTAGAGGTCTRGGCAGGTAGATCCCAAGAGTCTGCAAATCAAAGGGGTTTTCCCCCCATTTACTGCTCCCTGTGGATGACAAATCATTTCAGTRGCCCCTTTGGAGAAACGTTGCATTGCACAGCCTTGTAGGCCCCTTCAAGAGAGAAGACAAAGGTTTTGTTCGTCTATCTCTGGTAATTAAAAGGATGCATTTAAAGCCCAGATGGTAGTATAAGGAGGGTTAGCTGTAGGTCCAGACACCTGCACACTGAGCTGCTTCAGAGACTGGGGAGAAAATATATAGATATAAAAGCTGATTACCTCGGTGTTCAGGTTGTGTTTGCAAGGGCAACCCACTTGTGACTTTCTGCTGTGATGGTGCCGTAGGGAATGCTGTCCTGCTGCAGTACCTCGCATGGGAAGGACGGGGCATTGGGAGCCATCGGAGCCGGGATCGTGTTGTCCCAGCTCCACGACTCTGCTCCTGGTACTGCAGGTTGACAGTCTGGGGCCAGTTCGCTCTTGGCAGGGCTGGCGATGCAAAGTGGAGGGCAAAGGAAAGCCATAGGGGCAGTTGTCTGACTGAGGTAAACATGTGGGATGAAATTCTAGCAGATAAGGGTTAAATGCGCATTTCACTTTGGCCTCAGTTATTCTAAAACTTTGAATGTTGAAGAGAGAGTAGGAGAGAGAGCAGTTTTAATGGGAACCATCACGATGCACGTCGCTGCAAAGCAGAGGAAGCAGGTCTCTCTAAAGCATGGCTCTGGTTCAAGTTGGAGATTACTTTGCAATTCCTGAATCTCTGCCCCCGGGAAACGTCTGCTGGACGCCAGTTCCCTCTCCTGCTGCGGCTCGGGATGCACTGAAGCCAACCCAAGGGTGCTGGGGAGATGGGACTGGTCATAGCTCAGCCTGAGGGGCCGGGGAGAGAAAGTCTCCGGTTTTAAGCAGTCCTGGCACCTGGCTCAGAGTCCTCCAAGGTCACTTGGGGTCTGTGGATCACGTCTCTTGTCATAAGCAGCYGTTGTTTCCAGACAAAGCAAATAAAACTCTGCTTTTCTTCGGCTTTGAGGATTTTTTTTTTTTTTCAAGGAGGAGGAGAACCTCAAGGGGCATTTCTTTGTTTTTTCCCCTAACGATTAAGCTCTTGGCTGACGCCCATCTCTCCTGTTTGCAGGCCCTGAAGTGTTTTTCCTCTCTTTCCCTTTTGTGCCCACAGAGGAGACTGGCTGCTCGTTGCCCTCTGCTATCCCCGAGAGGCCATTTTCCACGTGGTGGCYGATGTCTACCAGCGACGCACGGGAACGGTGCACAGCGTGATGCACTACACGGCCACTGCTACCCGTGATCACGTTCTCAGAGGCACCAGCGAGAGGCTCTTCTTCTTCGACCAGGCGTCGGGGTGAGTGGAGCTGTGTGGCCAAAGCTGAGCAACCTCTTTGGATACCCCAGCATCTCCTCGACCTCTCTCTCCCAGTTAAAATACTGTGTGGCCATCTCACCTGCTCGTCTTGCTTTGTATCAGCCCAAAATGCAGAGAGGAGCCTCTGATTGAGGTCTACCTCTGCGCCACTGAGCAGAGCCTTGCGTTCTGTTAAGAAAAGGGCTTATTTTGTGCCCAGTCCTATGTGCTTGGAGGCATCCTGGCTGCTGGTGTTCATATTGCTGGGGCTATGGGTCTGGTGTAAATATTTGATAAAAATCTATTCATCCCAAAGAAGCTCTCTGACGACTCCAACCAAGACGGTTKGGGAAACTGCAGCTGCCTCATGCTGATGAGAGACTTTTAAAATTAGTACTGGCTAAAAACAGTTTGCTTTGTTAAAATAAAGGAGAGCATCTTAGTGCATCTCCTTTTTGAAGTCATAAAATGAGTGCTAGAGAACATGCACCAGGTGCTTGTCAAGTACTACTCAGAGAAATCCATTAGGGTAGAAAAGATGCCCTTCTGTGCCTGAATTCCATGTGGGGGTCTCCAGCAGGTGCCACTCTGCCCGCGATGCTCCCATGGGCATGTGGTGCTGCCTTGAGCAGGGCCAAAACCTCCCCTGGGCTGGTTACTTACCCAGCTACTTATCTCCCTGTCTTTGGGTCTTGTTATTTGGAATTCTAGATGCTGAAAACTAAGCAGTACCAAAAGTGAGTAATATTAATACTACCCTTGAAACACTCTAGAACACCTTTGGTTRTAAAAACATATTACGAAACTGTTTCTCGGTCAGCTAAAATAGTTGGGGAGGAAAAGACTGTTTTTGTGGTCTAACCATGGGTCCCATGATGCTTTACCTAACTAAACAGCTCATTTGGAAATCAATCCACAAATGCCAACTTTTAAACTAAGATGAGATATTTATTCATTCAGTCATAACATATGAGCAACTAGGTCCCGGAAAGCCTTCCTTGCTCACCAGGCCTTGGAGATAGGCAAGTCTCCTCTATCATGACAGGAACTGAAATAGCAACTTACTAGTTAATCCTCCTGGTTTTTTTTTGGACATAAAATGTCACCCAAGTTCTGTAAATGGGTTGTTTACTAGTGGAGAGTGGGGTAAACAGTTCCATGTGCGGGTCGGTGGGGCAGAGCCACGGGCTGCCAGCAGCCATCTGGACCTGGTATGTGCAGGCCAATGGGCCTAACCTAACTGCGTTCTGGCAGTATCAGCCTCTGGCTTCTTTGTTTAATTCAGTGCTGCTTTTTTTAGCTTTTCAGAGGATAGAAGTTAGGAGATTGGCTTTTTTCTTTTCCTGTTGTTGTTTTTTAGACATGATTTCATAATAAGTGGGATGTTTCCCCCCTTCTTTTTTTAACCCCACGTGCTGGGTCCTTGGCGAGGAACCAGGCTTACTCATTCTTGCTTCCAGAAAATAGAAACAAATATTTATTTTCAAAAAGAAAAGAAAAGAAAAAATGCTTTTAAAGCTCAGGCATCTTTTTGATCCCAAAGCCGAGCTAAGCTGTTTATATAATTTCCTCAGCCTGAACTGCAAACTGGACGCAACTGAAAACAGCTTAGAGCAGCTAGGAAAAAGGAGCTCAGAGGGACGGAGGATCTGTCTGCCTGCAAGTGCTTGACGTGCRTGCGAGGGCTGGGCTGGGCAGTGGRAGGGTTTCACTGAGCAMGTGCAGACCCTGCCCYGGGTCAAGTTTTCCTCTGAACACACAGCGGCTCTGAGCCCTCCATTCACTCTCCYCTGCAGGTACCTGTTTGTTCACCTGAGAGCCCATGCAGCGCGAGAAGGACACAGCTACTGCTCTGAGCAAGGCTGCGAACGCGTTAAGATCATGGCAGAGATGTCTGGAGAGGGGTCCTGGAGCTGTGCCCCCAATCCCTTCCCAGAGTGGACTGTCCGACCGGCACCTCCTCGGCACACCATGTCCCAGCGCCGGGCCGGGCCGTACGGGGCTCCTCAGGTACCTCCTGGCAGATTGCAAGAAGCACCTGGGTGGTGCAATGGTTGTGAATCTGCACAGAGTCAATCCATCTCCAAAGTGTCCAAGTGTTTGAAGTCTTAGGGAATTCTCACTTGCTTGCAAGTCTGGTCAGTGTTGTGTAACATAGATGGCAGGACGTTGAGGGTCTAAATCCTGCAAAGTTCCTTCAGGATCATGCAGATTTTATAGACAAGCAAAATATCTGAAATTCAGATTTGACTTTTTAATTTGTGAGAGAGGGGACTGCATGACCTCCAGAGGTTCCTACTGACCAATATTGGCATGACTCTTTGATAAAAGTTGTTTCAWTAAGGAGCACTTATACGTGAACAAGATCCACAATCTAGAAGCGTCAATTCTTAAAGATTAGCAATCACAGATATGAGTGTTAGTATTTGATGTCATTTTGTTGATAAAATCTACCTAGCAAGCCAGTTTTTAAGTTTCTGTCTTYCACATGATTGCAGCTCGCTATAACTAGCAAGCCCTCGATCAAGTATGTAAGAATACAGATCCAGTCTCTCAGCACAGCTGATACACAAAACCACTTGACATCTGCGTTCATTAAGGTACGTTTTACCACATTTGAAAGGGTGATTAAACAGGGGAAACTTTACCTCCAAGGAAAGTTATTGCAAAATCTGCTGAGCCTTGACAGGAGGAAATGGGATGTTCCACTGGAAGATCCAGCTGCATTGTTCTCCTCTGTAATTAGCTCCATTAAAGCAGCCCGGGAACTCGTATTCTATTCAGATGAGGATTTGAGCCTTTAGGAGGAGAGAAAAAAGGCTTTTATCACCTCAAAAGAAGAATTAACGCCAGCACTCTAATATAGAGGAATGAGGAGAAAATAGCACACCAAAAGTCACTGTTTGCAAAGGAGCTAGGGGACAAAAMCAAGTTTGTTTTTCTGATTCTTCATGTGGGTGTTGTGCTAAGAAAAAAAAAAAAAAAAAGAAAAAATTACCTATATGTTCACTACCGAAAGAATTTGGAGTTGTCAGGTTGTCCCTGCACATCTCTTACCTTTCTGCATAGATGGATAAGGGTGACTATGAAGCTATGTGTGCCAGGTTAATGCTACTGAACAGCAGTCATTGCTGAGAGATGCCAAGCAAAGCTAGCACRGCGTCCCTAAGGAATTGGGGCAGCCAAGACTTCTTGCCATGTGAACTGGCTGCATTGTCAAAATCTAATTCAAAAGCCTCAGCAAGCGGGAGTTATTTGAGGCAGCATCCTCCTTACCTGCAGAGCCTCGCGCGTGCCCCTCGCACTCGCTTTGTTCGTGGCGGAGCCTGCTCAGCAAGGTGGCAAACAAGGGGCATCTACAAAGCCTCTTTGCATTTTCCACAGCTTTAATTCAGACCATTGTTTTCCAAAGGAAGTTTTATTTCAGACACATGTGCTCTTAGCTGAGTCAAAGGCTGGGCTAGGAAAACAATGGGGACCAGCGTTTGAAAGAGGATTCTTACCCTCAGCCTAAAAAGGTTGAGGAGATATAGAAAGAGCAGGATGAGGGAGAGAAGCTCCACACTACTGAGGCAAGTGTTCGATTCATGTTTTGCCAGATGAAACTCAGATCTCAAATATATTTCAAGTGTATAATCCAAGCTTGCACAAGGCTTGAATTAATTTTCTTTTTAAGAAGAAGGGGCAGTCCCACTTTCCCTGATCCTGCCCTCCGCTACATGCTCCCACCTTGTCCCATATGTTGGCACAAGGGCTCATGGAGCTGCAGAGTGATGGGGAGCACCCCCAGGAGACTGAAGCACCTCACGGTGCCCTGATCCTTCTCCTGGGGCAGGACCCAAGCCTTGGGCTGGTRTGAGGAGGCATTGGGAGCATGCAGTGGACAGGTAGACATGCAGCAGGCTGTGTTCTTGCCATGTGCTCACGTTCAGTTCACTGACCTGAGCCTCCTCTACATCTAGAATTCAACATGTTGCAGCTTGCTTGCCCAAAGGGTCTGGGACGAGCAGTGCCRCGGTGAAGGATTTAGTCTATCTTCATGTCCTTGTTCTAACTCCCTGCCACCTACCCATGACCCAGACAGTAATGTTTCCCTTACCCTTGACCCTCTATTGCACTCACCATCCTGTTCAGCCTCTGTCATCTTGTAGAAGCYGCTTTTTAACACTTCCCTTTCCTATTCACTCTGGCTGAGTGTTCCTTGGGGGCCTCCCCATTTCTCACATGGATGGGATGCATTTGAGCTCCTGGATATTTGAGGGCTTTGGAGACTACATAGAGTAAGAGGCATGTGCTGAGGTTCCTCCTTGCCATGGGTGAGCTTGGAGGAGGTWGTGCACTGTCTGTTCCTGCAGCTCTGCTGGGCCCTAGGGAAGCCCTGGAGATGCACCGGGGCCAGGTACCTTAGAGAGCCTCTGCCCACTAAACATGAAGATCATGGGGCATCATTGCCCCATCATCATCACCATGGAKTCTCTTTCTTTGGAGATCTTCAAAACCTGCCTGGCTGTCACCCTGTGCCACATGCTGTAGAGATCCCTGCTTGAGCAGGGGAGCTGGACTAGATGATCTCTAGAGGTCTCTTCGAACCTCAGCCATTCTGTGATTCTAMGATCATGAGATCTGAGAAAGAAATCTGAGCAAGAGCCCTTGCTATAATAAGGTAGCAAATATGAGCTGCTTGTGCTACATCTTCCTTGAGGCACTGGGAGCGTACTACAAAGAATAAATACTTTGTTTTTCAAACTTTCTGATAGTCATGCTTCCAGGGAAAATAGATGTCTTTCTTGTTGCTTCTATTCTCCATCCACTGTTCCACTACATCTCCTTTCCTACTTGATCAAATCTGCTTTTTGCTGAGTGGCAGYAATTTCAACCCACATGAAAAGAATCTATATTAAGACTAAACTAAGCATTTTTTCTCCTGGGATTCTCAGCTTCTCAACTTTATTTTCCTAATGCACAAAAAATGTAGATGACCTTATTTCTCACGTGTTTATACCCCATTTGGCTTAGCAGASTCAGTGAGAAATAAGATTTTGCCTGCCTCCCGTGACTCACCAGTTGTAAGTGATTTCACTTCATCTGTACCAATGACACATTTAAAATTATGGGTTGTAAAGGCTTGGTATTGTATTTACTTGTAACTTCCATCTTATGAAAAAGTTCCCTTGTCATTTACTSTCTGCCTCCCTAAAACTTACCTCTGTTTTTGTTGCAGATAAATGATACAATTTTCCTGTTCAATAGCAATGGGATATTCTTTGTGGTGCTAGACGCATGTTCTGGAGCAGTCGTGAGTAGACGGCACTTTGACACAGTTAGTGGTGAAAATGCTGCCAATGCATTAAGTGACTATGTTCAAACATTTATAAAAGAGAGGTAAGCAAAGTGCTGAAAGCTGCATTCATGTAGCAACACGTGGGTGACAGACAAAGAAAAGAAAATMCCCTACTTTCATACCTGAATTCGTGCTCTGAAAAAATCTGCCAAACATGAAATACATTCAAACACCAAAAATCAATCAGACAGAAGAGAAGCACTGTTTCTCTGACACGCCTTCCAGATTGGAGCGGACAGACACAGATTTTCCATAAAACTGGCAGTTCCTTCTGAATTAACAATTCTTTTTCCAGTATGGGGTAGGTAAGGTCCTTMCAGTGGCATTTGCAATTCTGTGCACTTATCCTGATGTCCAGTGATTTCCTGGTGGCTGATGATGCATTTTTCCACTTCAGAAATACGCTGCCTTCTGCTTATTCTTGCTGATTGTTTTTGCATCTTTCAGCAGATGAAAAAATCACAGGCGCCGACTTTGCCAGTACGATTTTCCTGGGCCAGCCACGAATAGGCCTGCCTGYCTGCCGGCTCTGTTGCCTTGAATGTGCACTGGCAAAGGTCTGGATCATCTCTGTTTGTGTCTGTTCCACATTCCTTGTGGTTTTATGTGTCGCCACATAAACACGGAACAACAGAGATTTATAGATAAATTCTTGGCTGCTGACAGAAGCAGGTCAAATAACCAGAACACAGACTTTCAGTCCAAGGCATTTCTGAGCAGTTCATAAGCAGCAATCTGAATGCTCCAGAGTTATTATATCTTTATTTATGCACATGTGTATGTATCTGTGCGCAAAGTGCAGAGAGTGACAACTATCCCTGTCATGACTGTACCTTTGGCTTGATTTTCTCCTATTTTGCAACCTTGGGCATTTAGCTGAATGCAATCAGTTGTGCCTATAATTCATTGCAGGTACAATTCACTGAGGGCTTGAAGCCCAGCTGTGAGGACCTCGCTCAGACTGAGTGTGATTCAGGATTAATTCGGCAATGTAGTTAAAACAGGTTTAAAGTTCCAGGAGCTCATGTGTGCTTGGAAGCAAAGGGATTTAAGCATGTTCTTGAAGTTGAGCAGTTCTTCAGGGTTTTTCTGAACTGGCTATTAAAAGTCTTGCAGATGATTAATGAAAGTCACATTTTGTGATCGTGCAGTAATTCCTGCTCTTCTTTTCAGATCAGTCGTTCTTGTGGGCTCTAGAGACATCACAGAAGTGGCAGGGAATTCTGCAATGTCTGTCTTCACCAGGTTAGGTTCTGCAAAGCCTATTACCTTCCATCAAAAAGGTAAATATATTCATTCCACTTCTTTTTTTTTTTTTTTTTTTTGGCCCCCAATTACTGGTATGTTTCCCTAGCCAAAATGTACAGATAAATCCCATGGTGTTTATCAGTATAGTTGCTACTATAGACTATTCCAATGCAATCTACTAAAAACTTCTTGCCTCAGGGATGGTCTGAAGCAGAAGAGTTATTTTAAGATTTTGACCCTAGCTTATCGATAAGAAACTGCATGCTGCAAATTTTTCATCCTAAAACAGCCCATTTTTCCAATGAAAAATAAATCATTTGGTAAATATTTGATAAAAATTCCAACTCTAAAATGTAAATGCTTTACAGRTGAAAACAACCATAAATGAAAAAGGATGATGAAAAAGAAAATAGCCTGAAGTGAAATAGGAAACTCTTTTTTCTTTTTTTTTTGGGGGGGGCGGGGAGTGGTGGTGGAGGGCATGTTTTGGATGGAAGAAAAGTGAAATCACTAGTTTGGGAAAGTTCTTACCATATATTTACCTTGAATTGCCACAACTTCTTGTGGAAGCTCGGGGTGCAGGTAGCTGCTGTCCATGTATTGCCTTTACCACGCTGGGTTTCCTACTGGAACCCAGATGGCTACTGAAGTCCAGATTTGGGGAATTAACTCATGCAGTTGGTAAGGAACACACGAGAGCAACCAGACAGCCTGGTGAGGATTCATTTGTTATTAAGCAGAAATCAGATACAGAATTGGCAGTATTTTGAGCTCCTTTTTATAATTTTTTTTTCTTTTTTTGTTTCTATTTTACTAAATTGTGCATCAGTTTTTGGCCCAAGGTCTAAGGCATGTTCCTATTAGTGTYTCTGGCAGAGAAGAGCAGAAGCTTTACAGCCAAGACAGTGATTTCCCTTTGGTGCCCACTCTGTTTCCAAGTAGCTGTTTTTTCTTTCATCATTTTAAAAGCAAAAATTTGAGCTTTTCTTCTACCCTTTTTGTCTTAAAACTTCATTGCATCATTTTTGCATGAAAGCCCTGAATACTTTTGGAAGGAATTTTTTGATTAAAAAGTAATCTTGTCCTGTTTGTTTTGTCCAACTTTTTCCCCTCTGAAACACCTGCGCTGCTCGATTCGCGCGGCACTGGGAGGGCGTTTTGTGGGCTCAATTCTGCCTCCAGCCCCAACCAGAGGCCAAAGCACCCAGTGCAAGGGACAAGTCAAGGAGCTGTCAGCGGCCTTCCCCTTGCTTAGGATGGTGCAAGAGGATGCTGTGCTGGACTAACCCACTGCAGGGCTGTCATGTGTTGCTCCTGTTACACTTTTCACAAGAGGAAGGTCTGCCCTGATTCCCACTCTGGCTAATTATGTTCTGACTCGTTAGCATTTTTTCTGCTGGTTCAGGTATGTTCCCTGATTGACTCTAACTTTCAACGTGATTTTATGCTGGACTGCATAAAGCAGCTGCTGTGGTCTGCTCTGGGTGGTGGCTGCACTTCAGGGGAGATTAAAGCAGTTCTCCCAAGTGCATATTGTTCCTAGCTAAGGTAGTGCAAATAAATAAATAAATAAATAAATAATGATCCACTTGACACCAGTGGGATCAGGATTTAGGGTCTTTCTGCCCAGTTTTGCATGAGGCTTATTCAAATTAGAAGTATTTACAGGAATAGTCTGGATCCAGCCATCTGCAAATAGCCTTGGGAGACTTTGCAATGAAAAGCATTAATATAAACACAGCACATTATTATTAAAATCAAAGAAGACATAATGCCTTTGTGATGACAGAGAAAGGTAACAGAGATGACATGGGGAACAGTTTAGCCATAGCAGGAACAAACTGATATAAACTAATAAAAGAAGGATTCAAAACTCCTAACCATTTTCATGTAGTCAAATATGAAAAAGTACTAATGTTTATTAAAAAAAAAAAAAAAAGTAAAACAATATTCCTGCTTACTCACATCTGGGAATCTAGCTTAGTTTATTAAAGTACCTGCAGATCTGTGCTGCAGTGAGATTATGGCTTCAGCAAAGCTTATTCTCCTTTTCATAATCCTTTTTTGTCTCCTAAATGTTCTGTTATTTTAATCCATGGGGAAAAAAAAGGCCAAGAAGTTTTGGTGATGTRAGGATTGAGTCCATGCTGGGCTGCTAATCAGTGAGCCGATGCATGCAGTGGGTCACTCTCTTTGTGTCTGTTTTTCAGGGAGTTTTGCTATGCTTGGCTATAAAGGGCAAGCCAAGCCCTCCTGGATTAAAATCCTTAATCAAGCTGCTTATCAGAAAGCTGCTTCTCTACAGCATTATGTTCCCCTGAAGCTGAAGGAGTATCAGTGCTCAGGTAGTGCTGACGAGCCTCCGAAATGGGCTTTGTCTCAGGACCACTCGCAGCACAACTCTGCAGAGACTGCAGAGCTCCGCRACTAAATCCCACCGCGTTCCCGGCACGGCATCCGCTGGGCAAATCCTACTACTGTTACCAAAGCCTGTCAGTGTTTTTACGGAATTGTACCATGCCAATGTTGTTTATTTGTATATTTTACAACTAATAAATATATCCTCAATTTATCGTCTGCGGTTGAGCCTTATTTTCAAGCAGTGCCTCGGAGGGCAGGGTAGGACAAGCCTGCAGGCTGCCCTTCTCTAGGAGATGAGAAGTCTTTGAACATATCCACTACTTGGTATAAAATGGTAAGTTTTGAAGGCAAAAAATACTCTTCAGAGTCATAAGAACTGGAAATGAAACTTTACATGGAAATTTTAGCAGCATCTGGGGAAAGAGATGAGCTGCAGCAGAGCTAGGGAGTTCTCCCTTCATTCATCCCATTTTCGCTATGTTAATGTCTGCATTTAAAAAAAAAAAGAAAAAAGAACCTGTCCATCTGATATTTCTCCATAGGTGAACTCAGGTTAATAAAACCAAYTTACATTGATGGATAAGCCTGCACTGATCTTATAATAATATCTTCTAATCAAATTGAAAATATGTGGCAAAACAAGGAATTATAAATGTGTTTCTGTCTGTAGCTAATGACTGGTGAAATGATATTTGCTCAGCTGATGTGAGTATTTAATTAAAGACCAACAGGAATCAAAACCAGGATRAAGCACATGCTGTGTAGGGCAAAATCTTGTGTTCCTCTTTCCAGACAATGCTTATATTGAATTCCTTCTGCCTTTGAGGACTGGACAACTTCTGRTATTAGTAGCTTACATTCTTTCTCCTGCATTTATGCCGCTGGGTTTTTTTGCAGTAAAGAAAAAATAAGGTCTTTGAATACAAAATAAGAAAAAACTAACCACCTCACTGACTAAGGTTAAGGTACATTAATGTGTTATCCTGGAATGACAATGTACTTGTTCTGGTTTGAATACAATGTTACCTGGAAAGATCAATGAAGGAGAGAGTGATTTCAAACTATCCATGTTTTGTCGCAGACTTCTTTACAGGCACAGAACAAATTTCCAAAATATTCTGAACTACCAAAGCCAAACAGATTGCTATATGAGATGTATTTAGGTATTGCTGAGTGCTAATGGAAGTGGCATTGTATGGAAAAAAATCTCCAACATCTGACAAGAGGGAAGATGTTTTCTTTCTTTTTTTTTTTTTTTTGTTTGATTGGAGGCAATGTGCTCGCTATTTCTGTATTGACTTGGTATGAAGAGCAGGACTGTCAACACAAGAAGGAAAAAGGTGCTATTTGTTAGAAACAAGGAAGGTTGGAGAAAGCCAAAGGCAAGTGAAAAGATGAAATTCCATGATGTTCCTTTTGTTATTGTTGACCTGTCTCCTATAAAACCCGCATCCAAAATCTTAGATTTGCTTTATATGTACAGAAATCAAAAGGATTTCTGCCAGTAAAGAAGAGTGTTGGTTTTAAACTGAAATAATTTTGTATTCATACAGGGAAGTGCAGGAAAATTTGCTTACAACAATGGTATTTGATCAGTTAGCTAATCACTTGGTATTTTCTGCAGAGCATTTCCTGGGGGAGCTCGATGTTACCYGATCGGCCAGCTCTGCAGCTGGCAGCAGGAATGACTTTGTTGGTGGTTCTGGCAGAGAGGCTGGAGATTAACTGGGAGGTGCCAGCATGCAGGTTAAGTGCCACCAGTGCCCTGCTTGGAGAGGGCAGGCAGACTGGTGTGAGGATTGCTGCTGTCTTGTACCTCCTCCGTAATGGTGCTTTCCAGTTACCAGCTCATATATTAACAGACAAGCCTAACCAAACATCTTTACTTCAAGATGACTGGTAAAAAGCGTGTATTGGATTCCTTGCTGCCATTTGTTTATGCCTGTGCTTTTGCCTGATGTTTTTTGTAGCATGTTAGCAAAGGTTCAGCATCTTTGTGGTCACCCTGGCTATAGTTTGTTTTCTTGCTTGCTCTAGGGCTGGTGCTATGGCTTTGATTGATCGGGCATCCAGCTGGAGGGAAAGGTAGAACAGTGACAATGGCCAAAATTGTGATTCTTTAGACGGAGAGAACTTCGGTTTGGTCTCATTCTTTTTTTCTGCACGTGAGGCAAACCAAGAGGTGATGGGTCTTGTCTCACAGAGAGAAATCTAAAGGTGTAGCTGTTGGTRCACTCACTGCTCAGATATAGAGGTGAATGTGTGCATCCCTACATATGCCTTCATATCTATAATGGGTACATGAAATCCACATCTACGTGTAGATCTGTGTAATGTTACGGACTTTTCTTTATGGAGTGACATGTTTTTTTCCAGCATTTCTACTGAACACAGTTGACCTTTTACTTCCTGTATGTTGTATAATGGGAGGCCTTGCATTTCAAGGCCAACCCTTACTTCACTTGGGGCTTACGGGACCAGTTCTCCTTTCCTTTRAATTCCTGACAGCTGCCTGCAGGTTCTTCAACAGGTAGGTGACGACTTCATTACTAAAGTCCCGTTGTTGCTTTGAAATTCTCAGAAACGGCCAAAGAAGTTGCTGCAGAGAAAGGTTAGAGTTCTGCTGGCTAGACTTCTGCTCCCTGGTGAGTAAGTCGTTCTGGCATCCGCGTGCGCCGTCCAGCTGATACTGTGCCACTGAGCTGGGTCTAAACTCCTTTGCTGAGATGCTTACCTCAATCAGATCCCCAATGCCCTTTGGTCCCTGGGGACCAGGAGGTAAAAGGACACCTGGCAGGTTCATAGGGACAGGCAGAGGGGAGAAGCAGCCTGCGGCTCCATCTCCACAACAGGTAGGAGAGGTGGAGCTGGGTCTGGCAAGGGGAAAGGTTCTGGCTTACCAGGAAATGTGAAGAAATGAATGCTGGTGCTCAGGGAAGGTAACGTGAAGTGGGGTGTGATGGGCTGCTCCATCTGGACCCCTCGGTGAGGCCAGAGCTGGAGCAGGTTGGTCCTGACCCTCCAAGTAGCCCTCTGAAGTCCCTTTGAACYCCTGCTGGTACCTAATTGTTATGATTTCTGAGGCCATTTGGGGGAAGGAAAGCAAGATGTTTTTGGCTGTGAGCTTTAGCCCAACATTGGAACAACTACTTACAGAACCCGCTCTTTATTTTCTTGGAGATTTATTTGATAATCTGTGACAGGTCCAGACCCTGGATCCCAATAAAACCTTGCAGAGCTCTAACCCCAGCCAGAGACTAAACAATTGGTGAAGGAAGAGCTTGGTGAAGGAAGGCGAGGAATGTGCCTAAACTTCTGAAAAATCTGGCTTCCTTCTCCTGCCACAGAATGAGAGCAAATGGCAAAAGTCCTGGAGAGGAAGGCATGGAGCCGTGGTGAGCCAGAGGCAAACAGCAAAGCACCACAAAAGCAAAAAGAAAAATATTTACATCCTGATGCAGATATTTGAGTAGTTAAAAGCAGCAGTTTGAAGAGGATTTARGATGCTGTGATCCTTTTGAGCCACTGCACACATTTTCCTTACCTGGAGAGGGAAAACAGACTTCAGAACTCCAAAACATTCAGCAGAGGGTACAGCTCCTCCGTGGACGCGCAGGACGATGCCTGCGAACGCTGCTGCTGAGTTTGGGCGCCCCAGATGTCCATGTGTGTGAGGCTGCAGTGGTAAGTGCAGTGTGGGCACTGCCCTTTCGTGCTCTCCTGTCGGCTCCGGGGTCTCCTGGCCAGGAGCATGTGCTCCTGCATGCTCAAGTCCACGTGGACTGTGCGTGTGTCCTATAGCCCATCCAGGCACCTTCTGTAAAATAATGCATTGAGGACACGCTGCTGTCTTTATTATCCCCCAAGCATTTCTGCATGGGTACCCAGTAGCTCTGGTGCTTCCTGAAAGCATGAGATGCACTGTATGTTGAATTATTCTCTTTGGGCATAGTAAGTTCAGTGTGTCCTGAGCTCCGGAGAATGGGCTCCAGCTTCCCGTTGCTTTGATGCTTTGAAAACTTTATGCAGCGAGTGAGGGTTTAGCGCAGTGAAATGCAGAGCACTTCAAAAGCATTTGAAACTGGAAGTCAGTCAGCCTCTAATGGGCGGGGTGATGTGAATTGCAAATGATTTTGGTTTAGCCCAGCCAAAAACTTCTTCCTTTCCTTTCCAAGGGCTGTAAGCTGTGAAAAAATGAGGATAATTCTGAAAGAGAAAGAAAACAAAAAAMCCCACATAGCTTAATAATTAAATGCAAATTATTTTCCTTTATTTCTGGTCCAAAATTCTTTGACAGTATTATAACAGATTAGCAAACACTTTAATTCCCTTTAATTTATYAATTGTAAAAACCTCCATCTAACTCCAGTTCCTTATTTGAAATATGTTTTTATGAATATCAGGAATTAGGAAACTTGCAGTGATGTTTATACATGGGACATGTGAGCTGAACCATCTGCTTGGTAGGGAGGGTGTTGGAAAAATTGTTAGGGAACCCCTTTTGGGGGGAGGGAAAAAAATGTTGGACTTGACAACTGATATTATTGTAAAGTGAGGCCTGATCCTGAGCTCAATCCATCCCCTCCATTAGTTGAATGCAAGTTCAAGGTGGCAGGAGCAGGGGTGCTGCTCGTGCTGCGATTCGGAAGGAGTTTTCATTGCGGATCCCTAGAAACGTGTTTGTTTATTTGCAAGGCTGCCTGAGGGCTTTAACCGTGCCGGCAGACCCATGGGTGCAGGAAGGTCCCGGTAACAACCCGCTGAGGTCTCCTCCGGTCAGCAAGGCAAATGTGCCCATCAGATGGGTCTGCCCAGCTGGGCTGAGATGCAAAATTCCCCATCGGAGGCAGAGGAACCTACTAGAGGCACTAATTAAACATCTCTGCCTCTCCTCCTCATCATCATCTCTGGGGAATCAGCTTCCTAATTGACCTGGGCTKCTTTGCATATGAATGAGGAGGCAGCACTTCTGCCCCAGCCATCAAGCCACTAAACGCTCAGTAGCAGCTTCCCCTGCCCGTTCTCCAGAGAAGGTACCGAAGGGTCGGGATTGGCCCCAAAGGTGCAGCGGGAGCCCGACGGTCCCGGGGGGACCGACACGGGGCTCCGGGAGCACCAGCTGCCTGGGCAGGCCCTCCCTCGGGATAGTGGATTTTACTTGCAGGCCCTCCGCAGGTTAAACGGGATCTTTCCCATTCGATATTTTTTTAGGGGGGAGTAGGGGGCTGCTGTTTGCAAAGTTGCCTTGTTTGCAAGTTACCAATGACTTAATTCTCTCTCTCTAACCTTCTGACATATGGGAAAGAAGCCTCATTTCAGCAAGGCTGAAGGCACATCCTCCAAAACKTATAAAGAGAGGCTTAAAAAGCCCTTTAAAATACCCACTAATGGGTATTACTTTTAAAAAGCTTTTGCCTTGGGCGATTGGTGCCAAGCGCTGCAAGCGCAGAGCCCAGGGCTGGGTTTTGCTCTCCCGAGCCCCGCTTTGCTGGGCTGTTCCAAAGCCCCGGCTCCAGGAGCACATCCGTGCCACTTGGCCACGGTGCTGGCAGGGAATGTCCCCTCCCCGGGGCATCGCTTGGCCCTTCTGCCCTTCAGCATCACCTGCCCTGCGCTGGCTGCAGCACTAACCCTGCAGGGCCCGCAGCGGATCGGGCATTCCGTCCACAGCATGTGCTTTCTAGCGCAGCATCGCTGTTGGCACCTGCGGGAGCAGCCAGCTGAGGGCTAATGGTCTCCTGTATCTATTTTTAGCGTTGTCTGCTGCTGTTGTTCCCTCTCTGGCGTGATCCAACAGCTGGGAATCATTTTGGAGCGCGCCTCGCCAGAGCCGGGGGCGCGCGTGCCGTGGGCAAGGCCAGGCCACTCTCCATGCCTGGATGGGGAAGCTCTCCTCACCCAGCCTTGGGGAAGGCCCTGGGTTGGGCTCGGGGGACCCTCGTGAGGCCCCTGGGCTGGCAGGGCRCCCGGGCCCGTGAAGGGGGTTGTCGCCAGGAGCGGTTACCTCAGAGCTGGGCTCAGCAGCGCTGTGGAGACGCGGCCCGGCTCCCTGACGGCGCCGTGTGGAGGCCACGCCGCGGCCGCYGACACGGGGTGACCGGCTGCTCCCGAGCCCTCTCCAGCCGGAGACGTGAGTGAGAGGGGTTACTGTCCCGGCCTGCTCTTACACGAGGGAAATKAAACACTTTACTGCTTAGGTCTTGCTTGGGGAGGGGAGCTTTACCCACACTGTGTAGGCCAGCGCTGGTGGTAGCGGCCATTCCCGGCTGTTTCAGCCTTCCCACCCAATGTCCACGCGTCCCCCGCTCACCCCCGCAAGCTCTGCTCCGGGAGGCTGCGTGAAGCGCCCTATACCATGCAGAAGGTAAGCAATGTATAGCAGGACGTACACGTGCTGCAGCTCGGCGCGAACCTGGCGCCTCTGGGAATGAGTTTTCAGTGTCTCTGTGCTGGTTTTGATGTCYGCTAATGAAGGCGGCTACCCTCAGGGAAGTGTCCCCATGAGGAGCGGAGAGAGCCCTTCGGAGCTGGGAGTACCGGGCAGCTCTTGGCTTCAAAGGCCACAAAGATTCCAAAGACTCCTCATACTCTTTTCCTATCACCTTGCTAGTGGTTATGCTCAGAGACGGGTTGGGAGCTGCAGGGATCTCTGTTCTGACCTGGCAGGGATGTTCCTTTGAGTTCACAGATTTTATCGGGCCACAGAACTTGTTCRCTACCAACAAAGTAACGGGAGAGCAAAGGTTGAATGAATTTACCAAGCTGTTGCTGTCGTAAATGCAGTCCATGTCTATGAACTTTGGAAGCGCATGACTGCATTATAAAATCAACACCTTGCCAGCTTTATGCAATGCTAGTAGGCACTTGTGTCCATGTTGTATGAATTAATCTTATCTATAATGGCCATCCTCTGATACTACCAGTCTTACTGTTTTTTGCTATCATTAAAAGCAGGGTCTAGTGGCTGGGTTTGCTGAACACATTTTGCAATAATCGTTAACAAATCTTGATGTTTTAATGGTGGCTGCTGTACTTTGGGTGTAACTCTCATAATGTTCTCTAAAAGAGCCCAGCTTATCAAACGCTGATGGTTAATACGGTGAAAATGTCAAGCACGTGCAGCCTGGTCTGGCACAAATTCCACAGCGATGTTATTGCTCCCTGATAATGTATATCATTAAAGTTATAGCATTTCTAAGTGCATTCCTCTCTCCTGCTGCTCTGTAACAGCATTTCAGCACCTGATAGACTGTCTGCACTGGGCCCTGGTCTGTGCTGTTTCCAGGGCTCACAGCTGTCAAATGCACTGTACCAGGGCAAGCAAACGTATTCCTGCTGCAGCATTTCCTGGCAAATCTGCTTCTAATGGTATTTTTAATTCCCTGGATGGTGGTTTGAATGTGTTGTTGTGCTTTGAACTGTATCACCTTTGTGAGAGTACAGATGGGTTATGCTTACATTGTAAAATCTGCTCCAGATCAAATCTTATTTTTTTGTGTATCTTTTTTTGATTTGGTTTGTTTGTTTTATTTTAAAAGGTGACATGAAAACTAATATTTGGGTCTTATCCTAAAGTAAGTGGACATCCTGCAKTTTCTATGAATTGCTTTCTTCTCGTGTATAATTAAGCAATGTGATGCATCTGAGCATTGCTACGTGACATGACAGTTACAAATAAATTTCTATTTTTCTCTGATATTGGCTTTGATGATAAAACCTAACGGACCACATGTGAATTTTAAATAGTGCCTCATGAATATAAGTCATTGAACACTTGCAGAATTAGATCTCCTTGCCTCAGCGTGAATATGCATGTCAATAAATTGTCACCAGCATGGGGTAGAGTTGCAGAATCAATCAGTTGAGAATGTCAGCTAGAATCACATTAATCCTAACTTTACCTTTCATGATATGGCTTGTTTGGTTTTGCTGAGCTGCTGGCTACTGCAGAAATAAAATCAACATTGATAAACTGGTTTCAAAAACTGCCTTTAGTTTTGCAACGAAGCTCTGGGCTGCCAAATTAAACAGTGAGTGTTTCTTGGATCTGAAGTCTCAGAAACTGAAAGTGCAAGTACAGTTTGGCTGGACGGTCTACAGACCACATTTGGTGGAAATGTGTGGGTAGAAGTGGGGGAAAAGGGAGGAGGTGCCCTGGAAAGACCTCTTCGTGCGAACTTGCCACTCTGCAAAGCCCTTCCTAGTTGTATTTCATTACTCTTTAGCACATGTGAATATTCAGCTCTGGAGAGTCTTGACACTGGACGTGTTTATGCTGCATTCCTAAGAAGTTTTTGGTTACATCTGGTGGTTGCTYTCTGTGTATATATTTGGATTCCCAAGCGGTTTTATTTTAGACTTAACAAAGGGTGAGGAGCTGCCCTGGCTTTGTTGCTCCTCCGGAGCTATTGCAGCAGCGGCAGGGAGGCGTCCTTAGCTACTAATCTGGGCGGGAGTGGAAGTGGCCTGGCATAAAACTGTATATAACCTACTTTGTAAAGCAGATGGGTTTGTGACTTAAAAATTTCCTTTTTTCTTGCTATTTTGTCTTCACAGGTGTCCAAAGAGTTAGAAATATTGAAGAATGGCTTTGCCTGCTTCCTTTCACCTGGTGGAAAATTTTGTTCTGCTTCTGTTTGTAATCTTCACCATAAGCACAAGTAAGTTTTCCAGCAACGGCGGGGATAAAGTGCATGGTTCATAATAATATTCTTAAATAAACACATTGCTGGTATAGATTGAGCAGTTCTGCACTGTTTAATCCAAGCTAGAATGAGATAGTAACATGGATGAGTTGAGGGAACTCAGCAGGAAAGATATTTCAGACTTGCACATCTTTGTAAATTAGAGCAGAAGGAAGGCAAAGGTGGATGGTACTGATGCCCTCAGGAGTTTCAGACTGTGTCCCACAGCAGCACAGCAAAACCAAAGCAGCTACTGCAAAGAAGTAATGCAGCCAACCCCGCTCCTGCTAGCTGTGCTTGCGGGAGGTGATGTCTGAGCAGTTTACTGTATACACAAGTACAGGTGTGGAGAGCAGAAAGCTCTTGGTGAGACCTCTGGGCTGGCGAAGGACAGACCCTAAGGCAGTGACTTTGGCCCCTTTCAAGCAGCCCTTCTCCAAAGTGTTTAGTGTGAAAGGGAAGTGGAAGATGCATGTTCGAAGAAGAGCTGTTTGGGGGTGTTTGTTTAAAACGAAGAGACCAAATGTTTTGCCCCAAATGCTGCAGCCACGTGCCAGCATGAAGAAACCTCTCATTGTTTGGGCCCTTTTGGTCAAGAAGCAAAACAGCCAGCATATTATTTGTGCTACATAGACATTAGGATCTTACTGTGAAAAAGACATGGAGAGCATAAACCTGAGTTGAAAGGGGAACTTTGGGTGGGCTGAGTGGACAGTATGTAGCCCTTTGATGCCTGGGGTGCTGCTGGTGCAGGGACATAGGTGCCACATGTGTGACATGGCCAGGGTGGTGGCAGCTTCTGCTAGGAGTGGGTCAATGAATTTGTGAATCTGAGTCCTTTGATCTGGACTGCATTGGTCATCCCAATTGTCAGGGTAAATTCCTCTTGATTTTCTTTTGTGTTGTGCTGTCTGTCTGTCTCTCTTTAAATAATGAATTTTGAGGACAGAGATCATCTTTTGAATCTRTTGGAAGTACTTTCAGGCACTGGCATAGCTAAATAAATGAAAAATCAGCAGATTTTTTTCTCAACTAGTTAACCTACTTGCTAAATTTTACCTTTATATTTGAATCAAGACTTCTGGTTTTATTTCTCTTCTCGGTGTAAGCAAATTTTCATTTATCTTTTTTTTTTCTAAAAGAATAACAGATTATATTTTGAATTCATTGCCAGTGTGCATCTCTTAGCATGTGTTTACAGTGCAAGTCCCATTACTGCCCAAAATATTAATCTTTTCCAACTCTTATTAATTCTGTGCATCTCCTAGTGGGATCCAGGAGCCTCCTACTCACTTTCCTCAATTACTGTAAATCAGAAAGACTGCTGTTGACGTTAATGATGTGCTTCCAATTTTCAGCTAGCACAAGTGGTACCAAAATTAGGCCCTGGATATTTATCGTTTGACTAGCTACCCAGTGGATTATTAGCTCCCCTTGATCTGCTTGCTTCATTTGTATGGAAGAAGTCTGCACAGAGCCAAGGCATCTGTTGCACACRTGAAATGTCCTTTGCTTACCTTGAGGAGCTGGTATTTAACAGGTCCCTGGAGACATCCAGGCAGTAGCTAGTCCACTTCTTCTAGTATTATTATTGAGACATGGAGTTGGTGAAGGAATCTGAGGAGGCAAACGCAGATGGATGGATTCTCTTTGAGTTGCAGATGCCCCCCAAGTTTCGCAGCAGCGGTATCTGGGCAGCATCTCCTCCCCAGCTGCACTGGCTCAGGGACACATTTCCTTGCATAKATCCACACTAGCTGTCTTTTCCATGAGCTGAAAGCATTAGTATTCATGGGGGAGGTGGAAATCCCAAACAAGCTGAGAGTCCTGGAAACCTAACCCTGCTGAAGCTTACCCTGCATCTGTGGTCTCTTAGCTTTAAACTGAAAATCTAGAGAGCTGGTGAAAAGTCTCAGCTTGCTCTGATGGCAAAGAGGACATTGTTCAGACTTCCACTGACCTCAGTTTCCGAGGATTAGGAAGGTTTCTACCATCAGAAAATGTACATTGCACGTGAGACTGTCACATTCGCAAAGTGTTGTTGGTTAGAGTAAAACATGAGGCTTTCATATCCAGTGAGATTATATCAGGGAAATATTTTATCTTAGGTAAATATTTATAACATGAGTCTCTTGGATAGAACAGTTTAGACAGACACGTCATGGCAGTCAGAAATCAAAAACGTGTGTGGAGACTAGTGATGTGTGAACCTAAAGGGAACGGCTCCTTATCAGCTTTGTCTGAAAGACCTCACAAAGCCCGAGTGTCTCTCATGGGATATTCCCTTTGCTCTCCAGTTCTGGTTGGACTGGTAGTTCCTTGATACTCAAGTGTTCTTGACACTCAGAGCAYTTTTGTTTCCCATCCCCAAGGAAAGCAAGGTATGCAAACATATCTTATACTCTTCTTTACATTAAATGAGGCTTTTCAAACCTTGCAGTTATTTTAGGGGCATCAGGTGGCATTGCTGAAGGTTGTTTTTTAGTCTTTCATCAGCATCTTCCCATGCTTCGTGTCTGGGCAGTTAGGAACAGAGCTAAATTGCATCTTTCTTTGGCAGTTTTTTGGGCCCARCATCCCTCACCAAGGCTGCATTGCATGGGGATGCTGGTTTGTCTTTGCTTCCAGAGTACAGAAAATCGTATGTCATGAACTGTTGTTCATTTTCTTTTGGTCAAGGCCYCCCTCTACTGTACTCTACCCCATGTGCTCTAATTGCAAAGATATCGCTGCATTCCTGGGAGTCAGCAAGGAGGGGTATGAGAACAATCTTGTAAAGATGCACAGATATGGAGCTTTTCTGCCTTGCAGTGAACAAAAGATAATTGTCCTTGTTCTTCATCTGCATCCAGCAGAAGCAGCTGTGGAATGTCCTGATAAGGATCCTGAGCTAGAAAACTGGAACCCAGGTCACAACGAAGAAAACCACATCGAAATCCGTAATGGCAGGAAACTCCTTCTCTCATCTTCTGCCACTGTCCACTCCATCCTCATCACTGATGGAGGTAAAACACGCTATCCCATGCTGGCAAGGCTGAGTGAAGAATAGTTTCCATGATGGCTATTTAAACCATAATGCCCTCTATAATGCTGGATGGGCTTCCTGCTGCCCGCTGGTAACCATACAGATACTGGACAAACCCGGCTTTAGTTTGGTACAAGCGTGGGTGGTAGCTGAGATGATATCAGTTCTTTGGCCATGAGAGTTAATCTATTTGTTGCTTTTGCTGGAGAATTTACAAAAGTACTTCAATATATTCATTAGCTCTACTTGTGCAATTTGCTTCAAAACCATTTTTTTAATTAAATTATTGTGCTGATAGGGACACATCATAATGAAATAGTTGTGTTCTCAGGGTCTCAAGACAGACAGATATGTATGTACCTCTGTCTCTAAAGGCAGTGTCAGTGTTGCTGTGGTCCTACCATGTACAGCTTTTATTCATCCTGACTCAGAAKTTCTGTCTCAGATTTGAGTGATGTCTTTTTCCATTCAAATCTTAATTACTGTCTTCAAGAACTGGGCTTAAAAAAAACCATGTAATGTCTTTTACATTTGGCCTGGGAGCTGCTTTGGGAAGCATGTCCAGAGTATCTCAATAGTTTAGATGAGAGTTTGGTACTGGGTTTAGCACGACGGTGTCACGACTTTGGATGAGATGCTATGAATTAAAGCAAGTGACATAACTTTTTCTATTTAGGAAAACTGATTATTAAAGACGATGTACAACCTATCATTTTGCGTGCTAGACATATACTCATTGAAAATGATGGAGAGTTACATATTGGCAGTGAGACATGCCCTTACCAAAGCAATGTGGCCATCATCTTGTATGGACGGTATGTATGCACAATAAAATATCATCTTAGAACTTGCCAGGATTTCTCTTCCACACAGGGAGTTATAAAATGTTCCTTAAAATTACTTTGTTTCAGATGTACTTAGCATCAGTGCTGTGGGGGAAATTCACTAGCTGGTTGGACCTTGAAAAGATTGGCCTTTAAAAAGTGGCAGTTTTGTTTCTGGTTTCTTTTCCTATTGGTCATGTCAGATCATCATCATATACCTTGTCACAAGCCAATTATTAGATTTTTCCAGAATAGATTTAAAGCCTAATATGCTGTTTCTTGTTAAGAATTTTTTATTCTGAAAAAAATCTCTTCCTTAAACATCCTTCCTTTTTATGTAAGAGTCCGAATCAAATGAGACAAAGGATAAGAAATTTCTGTGTTGCAGAACACTACATGATCTCTAGGATTTTYGAGGATGCAAACCCCAACCTACTAATTCCTACTTAGGGTCCTAATTTCCTATGGAGATAGATTCAAAAATATACATGTGGTGTTCAGTCTAGGTTTCATATAATTTGTGTTCTAGATTGCTTCTAGTCTTCAGTAGCTGTTAATGTTATTTCAAATATTGTATCATCCATAGAGTGTGAACAATTGCTTTTTTTTGTGTTGTTGAAGTAAATGCATTGCAAATCATGATGCTTCTCTCCTGGGTCTGTAGCAGAGCAAGGAAAGAGGTTTCTTGACTATCAGACACTAAAGACACACTTTCTTCCCTTCCTCTTGCAGAGCGGATGATGGCAGCCACTCCAATCCCTACTTTGGGCGAAAATATATTGGAGTAAGTAGGGGTGGCACTCTTGAGATCCATGGAAAGAAAAAGTTATCCTGGACTTTCTTAAACAAGACTCTGCATCCTGGTGGCATGGAAGAAGGTGGCTATTACTTTGAAAGGAGCTGGGGCCATCGAGGTGTCATTGTCCATGTTATTGACCCAAAGACAGGGGCAGTTGTCCATTCAGATCGGTGAGTTGCTTTAAATCTACCTGGGTCTGTGGGTCTTGGGGAACAGCATCTCAGCAAGATCAGGGACATGCATTTCAGCATTTATTTAAGTGAGTCTGATTGCACGTTAGTATACAATTCCTTCTAGTCAAATAATCTCCAGAAGAGGTTAATGTCTTGCTATACTGTTAACYAGAGCTTAATCAATTCAGTTGGCCAGAAACCTGTCCTGTATCTTTTCAGACAAAGTAGTGAACTCCCCTGATCTAWCTCATTGTCCAGTACATGGGAAAATACTATTCTTGTAAGCAATAGAAAAGAGACAATTTATTTATAACATTTGCGTGTCAATGCAAAAAGCTGTGGTGCTCATGAAGTGAACATTTTGGGGTGTTTCTACCACTTCAGGTTTGATACCTACAGATCAAGAGGGGAAAGTATCCGCCTTGCCCAGTATTTGGGCAGGGTTGCGGACGGCATGATCCTGTCAGTTGCAGTGAACGATGAAGGATCCAGAAACTTGGACGACACAGCCAGGAAAGCAATGACCAAACTGGGCAGCAAGCATTTCCTCCACCTTGGGTTTAGGTATGTGCCTGCACTGCCAGCTCTACCAGCACAGAGGCTCTATTATGCTCTTTGGGTGCCCAAATATTTCCACTCCTTCAAAAGCACAGGGTTCTTCACAAGGAAAGAGGGAAAAAAAAAAAAGAAAAAGAGGAAAACTTTTCAATATGAAGTCTTAGCAATTAATTGGATAGTTTAAGATGCATTCAGTGTCTATATTGGGTTTTTTATTAGCAGGTTGAGGAATAACATATGATTCACATTAAAAAAGATGCCTTTTTCCAAGATAGTAATCCCACAAGTTACTCATTCCTATTTATTTGCAAGCTGTTCTCCAAAGATTTGAGAAGTATGTCTATATCCACACTGTGGATTGCATGGTTTGAGCRTTAAGGAGGCTAGAAGAACTGCCATATAGCCCTAGCTGAATGCATAGAGACATGTATGCAGTGTGTTCTTCAGCTCATCCAATACATATTCTAGGTGTTGTGCCACACAAAATTCATTAAATTTATGCTGTGGACAGTAACTAGTTCTGCAGCCAATATAGTGTCTATATTGGCACGCCTACTGTTTTTGAGAATATGTGCTTTTTTCTCAACTGTTACCATCTTATTTTTGTGTGTTTATCAGAACTTGCGTAGACTTTTTTTGTTGTTTTGTTTTTTTGAGGGTGGATATTCCTTTATTGACCATAGTCTGTACAGAGCATGGAAAACAAAAACAAAACACTTTTCAGGGATAAGTAATTAAAAAAAAAAAAAAAAAAGCAGTCTTTGGGAACAGACAAGTGTCAGTGTGTAGTGCAGTGGAGATGGAGTGTGTTTTGGGGAGCTGTGGAAGAGTTTGTGTAAAATGCAACAGGGACATCTGTTGCACTAGATATGGAATTTCAGATAGCTTCTCTTAAGTATAACTTAAGTATAATTTAACCATATTGCTTTCCATTGCATCCAAGTCTCTAGCTAGGAGTAGGGGTGTACACCTCAGCCCTCAGGTGCTTTTCTGAAAGCAGTCTGGCTGTGTGCTGGGGAGCTATCTGACTGTCAGGGGATGGTTGGAGAGACACGTGCCGAGCTGTCTCCAGTTGTGTCACACACCACCAGATGGTCAAGCCACCTGAGCCCCCTTGCTGCAGTAGAGCCAATGAGCAATGCTAATTTATGCAGCTTGGTTTCTGTGCTCCTGGCATTGCTTCCCACTGCCTATTCCATCTGGGAGATGAGGAAAGAAAGGAAAATCTTTGCATTCTTCCTGTGTTCTTGCCCTGTTGAAATGTAAATTTGCTCTTTGAGTGAGCTTTTTCCGCCTTTTACTTATAAATGAAGAGCAAGGCTTTCAGTCCTCGATGACACAACTATTCCCCTTGGAATCTCAGCCAAGCAGCACTGGTTTGGCTTTTACTGGRCGTACTGGTCCTCCCACTTCATATGTCCTAGACAGATGGCATGTGTCCTCATGCATTGAGGATAAACTGTGTTAAAAATTCTGTTAGTGAAAAACTACCTAGGGGAAACAAATAACATATGGAAAGGAGGCCAAAGCCTGGTTTACAAAACCAGCTAGCGTTATATTATTTTAGAATATTTTTAGTCTGTTTTAAAGCCATCAACTTTTTTTGTCATGTTTTTTCAAATTCAGGGCACCAAAAAGTAATGCAGAAAATAAACCAAAATCTTGACTGTTGAGTGATAATGTGTCATTCCTCCCTGCCACCCCTTCTCTGTAGGCAGGGTGACAGGGCCTTTGTGGGTCCCTGTTGTGCCAGCAGCACAGTTTTCAGGGGCTGTCAGTGTCCCTTTATGCTCTCCTTTGGAGGTCCAGGAATTGTTCAAGAAATTACTAACTGTAGGTGTGTAATAAGAAGGGATTTGTCTTTGAACTTACCTGCTTCCCTTCTCTTGCACTGCATTGTCTATAGAAATATAAAATGTTAAGATATTTTTGACTAAACTGCCAATCACATAAATCATACTGTTTTGATTRTGGTGCCTCAAAATGCAAGAAATGTTGAATTTAAAAAAATATGCATCTCATACATTAAATAATTTGTTCCTCTCTCTTTTTAATTTCCCAGACACCCATGGAGTTTTATCACTGTTAAAGGAAATCCCTCATCTTCTGTTGAAGACCACATTGAATATCAAGGTAATTCATGTATAAAATACTTGCTTGACATAATCTCTAGAAGTTTTGGAATTAAAGATGAAATTAACAACCTGGGCTTTTTGAACCCTGAGATAAAAGGTCAGATCCTGCACCAATATAAATCCATGTAGCTCTTTTGAAATCAGTCTGCCGCCTTTGACAGAGACCTATGGGGCTATCCCTGTTACATCAGTTGAAAATACAAGCCAATGTATCCTGTGTTGGTAGCCTCAAAAGCTCTTGCAAAACCATATCCTCATAACAAACTGAAGAGCTGTGATGTTTAATGTGACTTTTCATGGCATCATCAAAAATAAGTAATGACATCACTTATTACAACACTAAATAAAAATAGCAATGTACGCAAATTGTTAGGGTCTTTTTTATGTCCCCTTGATTTTTGAAAAATTTTCCTCGTGATTGTCCAAGCAGTTATAGAAGTGTCTGAAACCTGATTCCAAGACCAAGAGTTTTTTCTGGAAGCTGTGCAGGACTAACTCTGGAGTGTATGTCCAAAATATATAAATGCACACCTGAAACTTTGCCTTTTCAGTTCTGATTTCTATTGACTGCAGACAGTGATTTTACCAGGCATTTTTATTTTGCAGGCCACAAAGGGTCAGCAGTGGCCAAAGTATTCAAGCTGTTCCAAGCTGAGACTGGGGAACATTTTAATGTCTCTTCAACGAGTGAGTGGGTTCAAGGTAAGAGGCCTGTTTGCCCCTTAGCTCAATGACAGGGAGCTGACAAACAGGCTGAAATCTTTTTGGAATGGTACTGTAGTATATTTCCATTGGGGAACAGTGGTCTTGMTAGCTGCTATTTACATTGCCGCTAAACAGAGTAATAAATATGCACAGATTCTTTCTCCAGTTGTCTCCAGGTCCCTCTGAATAACCAGGATCCTTTTTCCTTTACTGCACTGTGTGTGAAATTCAATCTCTTATGATCTAAGAGATCCCACACAACCTCTTATTTCTTTTGACTGCATAGTCATCATATCTATGTTTCAGACAACATGCAGTAACTGACTGTAACTTGATCTGAAAACCAGAATAGGCAGCTAAGGAGAAGAACATAGTTCCAAAATCCATAACTATTTAATAATATTCATTCTGCATACTGCAGTTATGTAGTTTTTAATAACTCCAGTCTGCCTTGGCTGATTACACTTTGCAGAATCATTAAAAGCAGCTGACAGACTGGTAGAGAGAGACAGGAATCAGATCATTGGTGAAGAAATTTGTGAATKATATCTGAGATCAAATTATGCTTTATGCCTTTTTGCAGCATTCATTAAGCTTGACTTTCAAATGACTTTTCTTGTTTGTACTTGTCTCCAGATGTAGAGTGGACAGAGTGGTTTGAGAAACCTGATAAAGCAAGATCTAAGGACATGGAGAAGCTTTCAGACTTCAGAGCTGCTCATCGTGATAAAATCTGTAGTCAACCCATTGACATCCAGGTAGACCTGCTTACCACTTGCTTCAGAGAGACGGATCAAGTCCTCTTTGGAGTGATTCAGATCAAAACCTAAAAATGTGGTGCTTGTCAGTGGATTTTGTTTCTAAATAGAATACACTGGTTATTTTACCACTTTAATACGTAAATGACAAGATCTGATATCCAACCTCTGTATCTTTTTGAGATAAAATGTTATAGAATTAAGCTTTCTTCAGTAAATTGTGGCTTCTGGCATGAGCAGGAGTACAGATGGGGCCACTGACAGCACAGATGTACTAGGAAATATGTGATTCCCTGTTGGAAGATTAAAAGGAAAAAAAAAAAAAGGCACATGAAAATTTCAAAGTTTTTAAATGGTTCTGGAATGTATCCTACCTGAAAAATTAATCACAGAATGCAATGAGATGCTTAAGCTACCAACTGGTAGGTTGGAAAAAATGTTAGTGACCTTGCAGCCATTTATTTGAGTCAATTGTTTTTTCTCCGTGGAAAGAAATTTGAAATGTATCTGAGACTAAACATTATAATTACACCATCTGGCCAGCATGCTGAGGGGAAATCATATACCTTTTTCAAGACTGCAAAAGGCTCCTTAAGGCCTCCATGGAAAAAAATGCTTTTCTTGGTAATTGCCAGCTATATATGTTGCATTATCTGTTTGGTAATACAACAATAAAGCATTACCTAGCAAAAGAGAGTAAAATGCTTTACATCACTAAGGTCCTGCATACTGTGAACCAGGAGAGCTGTCTCTATGCACAAGAATGCTGCTATTGAAGTAAATGGGAATGCTGACAGTATGAGTGAAAGTTTCCAAGGCTAGATGTTATAAAGAATCTCCGCTTGAACAGAAAGGAAAAAATTGCCCTGTAACTTTTTGCCAGGTCTGAGCAAATCCACATTTATTTCAGCTTCCATATATATGTATTTGAAGTGACAATTTAGTTTAGAGTGGAGGTCAGATGTTCATTATGATATGGTCCCTTCTAGCATGTGTATTAGAAGAAGGGRAAAAAAGAAATACATTCTTCTCTTCAAGAATCAAAGCTATTTTCTGTTCTGCTAAGTGAAAGCTACCATTTTTTCCATGAATATTAAAAGTGAAACTGCATTTTTTAGTTTGTCCTCAGGATCCCAGGCAAAATCCTCATGCAGTGTAATCTGGTGTTGCTCATTGACTTGATAGAGTTACACTGATTTATACCAGCTGGCCTGCTCCAGCTATGGTACATGCATGAAAACTGAAGATAAAGTGATCATAATAGAAGGCCTGCCCAGCTAGTGGCACATCCCTGCAGCTGGTGCTGTTAGTCCAAACAGGGTAGCAGAGTGCCTGCATTAGCAAGGAAGGTTGGCATCTATGAGAGATGCAGGATCAGGCTCATCATTGAAAGATGTTTTAGTTCCTGGTGTTCTGTTAAAATGCATGTGCTGTTTGGGTTGTCCAGAGCAACATGTTGCATTTTTGTGAAAGCATCAGGAGAAGTGCAAGCTTCAGAGCCCAAACTGTGAAATCTAACCTGGTCCTGAGGACTGGTGTTGCTCCAGCAGGAACATAAGAGTCTGTGTATCCCACTGGTGGCTGGTACTGGTACATACGTGTAAGAAAATGCCACTTCTTGGGKTTTTTTTGGAGCAATGCTCTGGTACAGATGTTAAAAGAGCTTCATATTATCTTAGTAGAGATAGCAGCTATCACTGTTGCATGCAAAGAAGAAATAAGACACTGCCACCTCCTCTGCAATATTCAGACATAGTCTCACCACAAGTAATGAAACAAATACAGTTAAGAGGCTTGAAAACCATGAGTTCATTTGGGTACAAGCATCTGTGTTCAGTGTTTTCATTTGACCTCAGATAAATGGCAAGAGAAAATCTAGGGCACCAAGGCAGATGTTAGCAAAGCTCAGAATAGTCCTTCCAAAAAAAAGCACATGGTCTTAATATAGATATGGGAGAAACACATCCACCTAGCAATAATCTACACAGTCTGCACATAAAGTAGCTCTATTTGAGCACCAGCTGGAGTGCTGGCTGGATAATACATGTAACAGTCATCGTGTTTTGTCATGCAACTATTGTGCATCATCTGAAATCAAAGCAATAGCCTGTCCTGAAGGTGCAATCCTTTCACACCTGACTATCATTCATTTCATATTTCTACTCTCATTTCAGGCAATGACACTTGATGGAGCAGACTTAACAACTGAGGTGTTTTACAAAAGTGGCCGTGACTACAGGTTCCTGTGCCACGGAAAGGACCAGACTGATGAAGGCTGCCAGAACTACAAAGTACGGTTCCTGTGTGGCAAATCTGGTATGTGACCTCTTTCTGGAAGCCAGACTCTTGTGTCATTTGGAGGRCCTCCTCCACCAGCACAGCTGTTGGGAGGATGGAGAAGTTAACTCTGAGAAAGAGAATCCATTTCAGAAACTTGAATTTCGTGTAGTATTTTTGTCGCTAATACCCAGAGACCTGTAGTCTCTTCTGAAAAGTACTCTGCCTGATGTAGGTAGTATAGGCCTAATCAAGATAAGGGAAAAGCAGAAATACTGTCCTCTGATGAGTGACTTTTGTTCACCTAAGAGTTAAGTAATTTCCCAATTTCTGCAGTTTTGCCTGGCATATTGACATGAACACAGATACAACAGCTGAAGATTTATCTTGGAAAAAATTCCTGCACACTAGCAGAGGTAACAGGGTGGTGTCTTGAAGACACGGCAATGCTATGGCAAGTATTGGGCAAGTCCCTTCTTTACCTATCTTGCCTTTCACTGAAGCATTTTAGAATGAGGTAGGATTACTCATCTAGTATGTGAGCAGACAGCAGGTTTTAAAGGTAATAATTCATTTTGTAGTTACCAACTCCAACACCAGTGTTCTAACCTAGTTGTTAGACAGGATTCTTTAGTGTCCAGCTGGTGGGAATAGAAGGATAGAAAAGAGGTGTTTTGGTTTTTTTTTTTGAAAAAGCAGTCATTATGTTAATGACCACTTTGCTACTGTAAATACTGGTGCCAGGTGCCCACAAATGCTTTTGCTAAGGGGGTGTGGTGAAAAGGAGTCACCAAGAACTACGTTTAAATTTAGCTGGATTAGCTGAAAATCCACCTACCTGCAATGGACAGAAACCATTTTTTTGTTTGCTTGCTTTCCAAACCAAAACCAGTAAAGAGCATGTTTGGAAGAGCTAACTGTTTCATGCTGCATGAGGAAATCATAATTTTTGGTGGTCAAAAAATGATGGAAAAAAACCCTATGAAAATCATGAGCAAGCACTTTGTGATAAGTTTAACTGAATTCACATTTGTGCTTTTCAGTGAAGCCCAAGCTCACAGTAACCATTGACACCAGTGTGAATAGCACGGTCTTGAACCTGGTGGATGATGTGAGCTCGTGGCAACCCGGGGACAGGATTGTGGTGGCAAGCACAGACTACTCCATGTACCAGGCGGAAGAGTTCTCGGTGCTGTCGTGCAGGACCTGCAGAGCCAACCAGGTCAAGGTGGCAGGTAAGGAACGTATCTTGTCATGTCAGCATTACCTTAGATAATTCTGCCACTTGCACTGAGGTAACCCCACTAAGTAAACAGTGGGAGTTTTGATGTGTTTTTCAGTAACATATGCCTTGCTTGCTTGAAGGAAAATCTGTCTTCTGGTTCCCTTCTACCTCCCCTTCTCAGYACCTGATTTTTTTGTTTGTTCCCTCTTGAATGGATGTATTTGTTTAAGGAAGCAAATCAGTTACTGTGTTGGAACTACTCTGGAATAGAATTCTTGAATAGAATTTTGCATTTCTGTTTTTGAAAATGTGCTGCTTTCTGGAGAGCAGGAGGTGAGCCTAACTGACCTGAAGGGCGAGCTAGAGGAGGAGCTGACCATGTRAAATTTTTAAGGCTATGAAGTAATGTGTAGCTGACTATTTTCCTAAGAAAGTTATATTTAACCAGAAATGTAATCTTACATTTTCAAAACTCTTCAGCGCTACTGAAGCTGCCGTTTCTTTTTACTGTGTGTCTAGACTGCATTGCTTTGAGGTGATGTGATGTATTAACCAAGAATTTCTGGAGTCATGTGGCCAACCATATTGTCTTGAGCCACAGTACTCAGGGTAACGGAGTGTGTAGAGAGTTGTCTGCGTTAATCTGAGCAGAAGGCAAAAGGAAGCTTTGCAGAGCAAGAGATTTTTCTCTTGATGGTAACTAGCTCAAATCTGGAACATATTGCTGCTGGGCAGACATTGCAGTCTAATGACTGTACAGTGACCTTCAGCTACTAAGCCCAATTAAATAGTGTTACTATGGCCAAGCACAGAGTGTTATTAATATAAGCATAAACATGAGATGAGTAATTGGAGATGTGCATCTTCACTTGAGTTTGTGAAGTGGTTTGTTTCTTCCAGAACTTGATTTTGGCATGCTGATGAATAGAATATAGAAACATTGTATTTTGGGAATAGATGAAGAACTTGTAATTTTCATAAGTTATAAAAAGAAAGCTTACTTTTTAAATATGTAAATGTATAATAGCTGAGCCCATATTTGACCAGTGGTATTTGTCTGGTGATAATTCATGCATATTACATTATCTTTTGCTTAAGCACTGGCAGTTTTTCTAGGCAGAGGTTTTGTGTATATTTGCAGTAAAATCTTTCTGAGAAACTGTGAGGGCACTTGGAACGTCCAATGCACCAGGGAGTTTGCTCACTTCTGTGAAATGTGCTACTTTACCATTATCTCTGATGCAATCTCTTCTGGAAGATACAAATCTACTTCCTTTGTAAGGGCTTTTTCACAGACCTCTAGTCATTCATTGTTAGGTGGCCTAAAGGAGAGGTGTTTGTGAAGCCAAGAAAAATGTTATTCTCAGTTTGAATGTATCATAGTCTTATGACTTCAAACAGCTAGTACTTTCAAGTTGTAGAGAAGAGACATCTCCAAACTGAATATTTATCTTGAACAAGCTTTGAGCTATTGGAAAAATTCTTCCAGACTAGTAGGATACAAGTTACTTCATGAGGATGATCTTGGAAGATAGTCAATAAAAATAAAGATGACAGATTAATATTTCTGTTAGGCTCTTTCTATAATCCTAAGGATCTGTGAAATTCATGTAATTACATTTATCTTCCACAACGATGGCCACAGAATTAGTTTAAGGAAATAAATAAGGGTTAAAAACAACAAAAAATCATGTGGTTTTCAAGTAAAGGAGCAAGTGGAAACACTTGTTAAAGTAATTGGGCTCTTGGTCTCCAATTACTCCTTAGAAGATTCAGGACGTTCCTTTTATTACCACAAATAACTTGAATACTGGGGCCAAAGTCTGCCCCTACTTATATCCAGGCAACCCCATTGACGTCAATTGGGATTTCACTGATTATATCAATCAGGCCAGAATCTAGTCTCGTAATAAAAATCGCATCCAGCTTTCTTRGAGCAAAAGCACATTCACACTATAAAATAAAATAATCTGCCTGATCCTGAGTTCAGTCTAGGTTAAATAAATCCTGCGGATGGCTGAGCTGTCTGTAGGAGCCAGCAGGTCACCAAGCTGCTTTGTGCTTGGCCATTGTATAACCTTGTTCATGAGGAATATGCAGCAGGAACAGGCAGAAGAGGAATTAACGCCCTGCTGGGTGGGTGCTCTTCACCCGTTCAGGGGCTCTATGCACCCACCCTTGTGTCTGCAGCTCCCTGCAGCCTGCATCCCTGCCCGTGGTGACCGGCTGGAGAGGTGGCCATACAACAGCAGGAGGTTTGGGGCTGTGTTTGACTAGCAGGCTGAGGCATTATGGCAAGAGGGAGGGACAGACAGAAAGCAGTTGCATAAAAATGCCTGGCAGCAGCAGGGCTGGGCCTGTAGCCTTTGTAAGTGGCTCCCCAGCACAGTGGATGCGTTGGGCTCCTAAATGCAAGCAGAAGATCTTTCTCTTGAATGCCTGCCTGCCCTTCCCAGCAGGAGATGTTCAGGCTTGCTCTGCTCCTTCGGAGAAAAGGCTTTCATGCCAATGCACTAATAAACATGGTCTGAGAGGAGGTGTCATTTTTAATAAGTTGAATTGCCTGTTTTTTCTGAGAAGTTTCGGTTAGCAGTTGAAAACTCCAGAAGTCTGCCCTTTGAAAGACAGATGATAAAACCATTCCTCGCCATGATGGGTTATATTCCTTTTAATCTTTTTTTTCCTTTCTACTTTCATTTTTTAAATCAAAACCTGAAAGCCATATCTGAACTATTTTAGAGCCTCTTTGATAAAAAAAAATCAGAAAAGCTCTGTTCCATGGACARACAACTTGATGTGGCAGCCACTTGGCATTCCAAGCTTTAATTATAATTGATGGTCTCATCGTTTAGTAACATCTTAATAGACATAGTTTAGAGTATTGTGTGCCAAATAAGTCAAACATATTAGTTAGCTCATATGCTATTTATAATGATACTTCCTGTATGAGGAGTCATACTTTCTTTACTTGCTAGAAATGTCTTGATTAGAGGCAGAGAAGATGAGTATTGAAGTAAGGCTGGTCGTTTCAAAAGAGCTTAAGCAAGTTAATACTCCATTCTCATTAGATTTAAGTAGGATTTGCATGTCTAACTGTAGCCCTCTGAAAAAACTCAGCATTGAAAGCAAGGCAGGGCACCCAAGGATGTATTTTGGGCACTCCTTTATTGGGGTGAGTAATTCCACTAACTCCACTTGACTGTGAAGGTCTTAACTCCCAGTCAAACTCACTCACTGAACTGGAGCTTTTCTCTCTCGCCTCCTTTTTTTTTTATATTTTTAACTTTTTCGCKTGTCATTTTTCTGTCTCGATTATTTTCTCTGTGGGAACAGATTAGAAGTGTTTGATCTTGGAAACTCACAAAGCGCCAGGGAGGGCCGGCAGTACCGCAGAGCGGGAGGGAGACGGAAGGAAGGAAGGGTTGTGTTTTTGTGGCAAAACTGGATAGCAGGAAAGATCTAGTATTTTGTCTAGTTTCCCARGGAAACAAGTCTTATCTGCATCTCTGTCTCTCTGTATGAAGTTACTACCAATGCTGATAAGTTTCCCCATGGAAGAGAAATGCTGAAATGCCCTTTTGTGCTTGTATATGGCTTTTGATAAAGCATGAGAAAAACTATTTGTGCCTGGCATAATTACACAAATTATCCCATATATTAGAAAATCTGTTATTACAATTGCATGTATCTTAAACCAAGCTTATTGAATTGCAGATATTCTAGAGATATGGAATTTACAGGGCTCTAGTTCATGCTGGGAACTTGTTCTGAAATAAAAGGAATTTTAAATCTATAATTCTCAAACAACTCCACAGTAACTGCCAGTGTCAGCATTTGTACTGTGCTCTAAGAGAGGGGGAAATTACTTCACTGTCAAAATTCAGATTCCTCCAGTGATTTGGAGAGGTCTGTGTAGAGGTTGGCATCCTTTCGGCTGGAATTCCTTGCAAACCCTTTTTTTAAAGGCATCTCTGGTGCTTGAGGGTTGGGCAGGAAATATTGTGAAATAGCCCCTTCTGGCAGACTTTCAGAGTTCCTTTTTCCACCTTTGGCCATCTCCTAGAAGTGGAGTTAGAAGAAACACAATAAAGTTTACACAGCAGTTCCAAAGGTTCATGTTTGGGCTCCATCTAAGAAGTAAGAGTTTGATCTGTTTGCCAGCCAGACCTGCTTAATCTTCCCAGCCCAACTGCAAGGGCTTCAATGTCAGGGTGAGGAGAGAAAAAAAAAGTGAAAGGTCAGAGAGGGAAAACTTCCCATTTACAGAAGAATGTTGGTTTACTGCCARTGAGCTAGGGCAAAAAGAGGGCATGAAGCGGGACAGGAGGGAAAGATGTGGCGGTCACTGGGATCACCAAGACCAAAGCTCTTCCTTGAGGGGCAGCGGGGCTCAGGTTCGGCTCCGGGATGCTGACGGAGACGGATGCTGGCAGTCGTCCGCCCTGCCTCCATCAGGACCAGCTCAAACCCTAGAGCCTTGTTATGCAGCACAGGGCCCAAGTGCTAAGGCACTAACGCCAGCATGGAGCAAGAGCAGAGGGGCGCCCATCCATCGGCATCTTCTCTCGTGTCCCATCTGCCTGCAGCAATAACAGCACTAGTTTCAGCCTTGAAACTAAACAGCTACTGACAGCAGGCTTTGATCCAAGGCAGCACTTAAGCACACACTTAATGTTCTGCTTGTAAACTCGTGGCTTTTCACTCTCCTACAGCCAAAGGGTGTCCTTCAAAGCTCCACGGAGTGAGTTACCCATGAAGTAGCCCAAAGAATATGGGTTAGCTCTGAATTCTTTCCAAAGGTTCATCCTGCGTGACTTAAGAAGCTGGTCACTTCTCCTAAACCATGCCATATTACATGAAAATGTTGTGGTTTTCATTTATTTATCATTTTATCATTTTGGTGGCYGGTACCATCAGTATAATTCAGTAATGCAGATTTGATAGGATGCCTGTGAGGACATTTGCTGGTTCTTAAAAATATGCAGTAATGGCATTACCAGTAGTTGGCATCTACAATGAGTTACACTGATTTAAGAAGAAAAAAAAAAAAAAAGGCAAGGTATTCCATGTCACTGGATTACACGAGTTGGACAGACATGTTTGTGTTCAACGTTTCCCTTAAAAACTATCATTTAGGAAATGTTAAAAGACCATGAGAGAAAAGGTCTGATCTCCAGCCTGAGAAAGTGCCGAGGAGAACAAAAGACCCTTTGGAGAACTGTGAACAATTAAGAGAAAAAAATATCAGGAGAATCTGAGATCCATTTCATCTTAATCAAGCCTAGGCCTTAAAGTGCGTGATTGGATTCTGAATGTGAGATTTAGGAGTTTCAGTCATTTAGAGCCAAGGAACTTAGGAATGTGTGAGCGAACCTGGGGCCTTTTCAAAAGCTGATCTGCACCCAGGTCGCCAGAGGCAGGCACACATCTGCCTCTGTAGCTGCTGAAATAGTTCTAAAATTCCACCCTTTGGCAGGTTGATAAGGAGCGAGACTCAGGTTTTATGGTTAAGTTCAAGTATGACAGGTTTTCTTGAAGCTTTGCACAGCTTGCAGAGACTCCACTTTGAACTGTTATGTTGACATTAGCCCGCCCTTGATTTGTGGCTCATCTGTATTTATCTTAATACATACTTCCTTTCGATAGTTGCCTTGCCCTTACTAATAACTGCCCTAACTACTTTAATAGTTGCTGTCTTGAGTAGCAGGCATGGAAATGTGCTCATATTCTGCTGAATCAAGACCTGTGTCAGGCAAACCCACAAATTAACGTGGTTCTTCCCTGTGAATTATGTTYTGCTCTCTGCAGGCACCGGCACGACAGCAAGACCAGCAAGACCGGGAGATGCTTTTCCCAGCACCTAGGGCTGTCAGGCAGAGATATAACCCGTGTCACTGGCAGGTTGTGTTTGCTTTAGATTGCAGCCCGGCACACGTCATGCTGCCTGGTGAGGCAACTCCTGTCCATGAGGAATGTAGCCAGACCAGGCCCAAAGAAGGAGCTGGGGAATCAGTTACCCGGCTCCAACTTGGGAAATCCCTGGGCCCAGCTTTGCTGCTGGAGCAGTAGCTGCTTCCCTCCCACTTCCAGAGTTGTAGCGTTACTTTTCTTATTATCAAACCATTTCAGTGCCCAGTCACAAGTTGCTGCTTTGGGCTTGCCCGTGGCTGAGGTCTCAAGGTTTTGAGTGTCTGCTGCTCCTTGGCATGGCTCAGCGAGCCCGCTGCAAGCAACAGCTTAGCTCCAAATTCCAGTTACAGCTCCCTTTTCCATGTGTCCTCTCCAGAGTTCACATCCATGGAGCAGCCTCTTTTTTTTTTTAAATTTTCTCATGCCCATTGTCAAACAGGCCTCATGGGCTGCCTGCAAATGCCCCAGGTTTATAGGCCTGCATCCCAGCACTGCCAGCCCCATGGGAATTGCCCAGTGCTGGTTCCCATAAGGAATTTACAGCACTTGAAGGCTCCTGTGCCAGTGTCTGTCTCCTGTGAACCATTTCCACAGCACAGCCCCAAGTGCCAAGGGGAGCTTAAACTTCTGGCTGCTGTGAGGAGAGGTTTGTTTTTCAAAACTCTGTTAAAGGAGCTATTATTCAAAATCCACTTCTGCACTGGAAGGGAATTGCTTTCTCTCTCACCTTTTATCTCCAAACTAGTCAACTCAGCAAAAGCGCAAAGTGAAAAACAGGCACCCAAGGAGTTATATTTAGAATCCGGTTAGTGCGTGTTTAACATTCCTGTCAATGCTTACACTATTTTGCATGTCTGGGCTAGTGTTAAATTAAATTAAATACATACAACCATGACATTTATTATTCTAGAGCTCAGCACATAAATAACAAAAGTGCCTATCAAATTTCAGTGCCATGACTTCCAGAGATGTGGCTTGAAATAAGATGTTCTTATGATTATCTGAACTTCTTCCTGCACTTGAGTAATTCAAAGAAAGGTCAATGTTGGGGGCAAACTGAAAATAACAGCTAAAAAACCAGTTTCAAAATGAGAAATCGTGTTCCTTAACAGAGTTGCATAAGGGTCTAGCGTAGAGTTTCCTCATGCAGAGGACACTTGTAGCCCGAGCTTTTTAATGTACCTAAGTAAGGGAAGTGAAGCAGCTTTTTGGACAGGCTGGATCTAATTTTGGATGTGCACCTGATGAGGGGATGCTCCAGGGACACCTAAGCAAGTCAGGCCTTTCTGCCTTTCAAGCTTGTTGCAATTTAAGTAATCCCCCAAGCTCTTCTATCCCCCAAGCTCTTCTAGCCTTCTCCTCTACAAGATGCTGTCTCATTATTCATCAGAAGAGGGGGAAAAATGGGCCAAAGTGTGGGTTTGCATCTACCTGTCTTGCCATCACCATTGTTTTAGTTAATAGATAGTGTTTTTTCATGCTATCACTCGTTTTATAGGTGGAGGAGGTGAGCTAGAGGGCACAAGTAACTGCGTGTCACGCAGCATGGCAATCTCAGAGCAAGGCAGAGCACTCACCCTTCCTGAATCCCAACATTATCAGTGCAATATGTTGCTCCCAGGCCCAGGAGAAAAGGGGAGTGAGTCGTGTTTGCTTATCTTTGTCATAAAGTCAAACATCATGTTTTGTTTAAAACAGGAATGTTTAAATGTTCAAAATCACCTCCTACCCCCAGCTTGGCACCTCCGCTTAAGCACAGAGTGCTCCACAGTGACAGTCYGGCTTCAGGCTTACCATTTGTTTCTAATTACTGCTTTGAACCGTTCCACTGAAATTAAATACATGCAAGTGTAGCATTCCTGAAAGCTCAGTGTTTACTCAAAGAGTTTATTACTTATTTTTACTAGAATAATACGGAATGTAGTCAGTAAGGCGAGCCTTTTCCCAACTGCATTCTCTGCAGAAAGCCAAGGCAGGAAGGAGGCAGGAAGGCAGGATGAATACGTTTGAATGAAATTACAGCAAAGAGATTATTTTGCTTTCTAGACATCCACACTGCCTGGAGTTCACCCCTCTCACCAGGCCAAGGAAGGCTTTAGTGCTCTTAGCCCCTGCAAGGAGCCAGGTGTGTGTGTGGAGGGAGGCTATTAGATCTGCATGTCCAGCACGAGGCACACAGATGATCCCCATCAACTTGACTAAGCCAAGGAAGAGGGAAGCATTGGGAGCAAGCTGGAGATGTGCGGGTGAATCCCAAACTGGGCAATTTGGCAGCTGCAAGCAGGGAGAGATCTGGGAGCCCACAAGCTGGGCTGGGGCTGTGACTCTGCCAGGCTACACTTTCCACAGAGCTTTCTGCCCTGTCCTGCCCCTGTTTAGATTAACAGCCTGACTGTAGCAGGGTCAGATATTCACCTGCAGGCCGTGCTATGGGATCTGAGCATGTCCCAGTGTCTCACTGTAGAAAATCTCTGCTTACTTTGGGGACTGGGACTTCTCAGTAGCTACCTCAGCAAATTTCTTTGCGCTGGACATTCCTACACAGCTGACTGCAAACCCGTGTGAAAGGTTCCCCAGTGGTCACAGTCCCTCTTTGAGGTAGGATGTATGTTTTGTCTAAAAAACTGCTGGTTTAACTCCCTAGCTAAATGAAGCAATTTAAGACCAAAAATCCCACTTCCTCTGTTGAAGAAATCTCAGCAAGACCCTGGGTAACACCTGTGCTCCAGGCTTCCCTCCTTTGAGGAGTTGGCCAACAGTTTTTGCTGATTCAATTCCTCTTTTCATGATCACGCTAACCCCACAGCAGGAAGTATGAAGGGAAACCAGCAGCGTTGGTAGTGTAACTCTGAAACTGGATCTCATTCCCTCAGGGAAAGCCACGTACCTGCACACTGGAGAAGTCATTGATGGCGTCGACATGAGAGCAGAAGTGGGGCTGCTGAGCCGGAACATCGTGATCATGGGCGAGATGGAGGGGCAGTGCTACGAGTACGGCAGCAAGTTGTGCTCCTTCTTTGATTTCGACACCTTTGGGGGACACATCAAGGTAGGGCTGGAACCCTCTCCCTGCACTTTCATTCCCACAGAGCCACACCTGCACATACTGAAGAAGCCGGGATGCTAAAAGAAAGACAGCAATTCCTCGCGTCAGCCCCCTGAGCAAACAGCCTCTTCCTGGAGCACAGCAGGTCCACCCTGCTCCTGTTCTCCCTGCTTTGAAGTGCACCTCACACCTCTACAGATGTTGCGCAGCCAGGCAGGCTGAGATACARTCTCTATGTCCCAAGCCCAGTTTTCCTCAAGTTCTATGGTGCACAGCCCAAAGGTTTAGATTCAAGCCTAGCTGACTGAAGAATTTCATGAAAAACATAAAACGTGAACAGTTTTCCTTGCAACCCAAATATAGCTATGGCAGCAGTGGTGGGATCACAGAGCAGTCCCCCTTGGCCACTGAGACCCTCTTTCCCTCACTCCACATTCATGCAGTTCTTTCCATACAGTAAATTTCTCCATAGGTACAATACAACTGTATTTATCTCTGTATTCCCCTCCTCCTTACTTCCAAAAGTCTTCTATGGTTTTTGACTAATGTTCCATTGTTCTCCAGATTGGTCTTGGTTTTAAGGCCACACATATTGAAGGTCTAGAATTGAAATATATGGGCCAGCAGACAATGGGACATTACCCAATTCATTTCCATATGGCTGGAGATGTGGACGAGAAGGGAGGCTACAACCCTCCAACGTATGTGAAAGATGTCTCCATTCACCATACCTTCTCCCGCTGTGTCACAGTCCATGGATCCAATGGTTTACTGGTAAGAAGTTCCTATGTCTATCTTACAGTTCAAAGTCCCAACCCAGGAAAATTATTTCCTTATGTCATGAATACAGGCTAGTTATTTCAGGATGATGAATTTTACTGCTACATCTAATGTCTGTTTCTTTCCCCATCCTGATTTCGTGTAGATGTATATATATATGTGTATATATATAGGCATATATATAAGAATGAGGGGGTCAGTGTGAGGATGTGGCACTGTTGTGACTCAGAAGAGGCAGAGCTTTTCTCTGCAGAGCAGAGATGCCTGCAGACCAGCCCATCTCTAATGAGTAGTTGAATCTATCTATAGACTGACAGTTTGCTATTTAAAGAGGATAATCAGAAGGTTTAAGCATGATTCAACTTGGCTGTAATAAAGAATTGTGTTTTCAGTGCCATATACAGCATTAAACAGTTACAGAGCCTAATCTGTCAGACTTGCTTTCCAGAACAAGAAATCCTTTAGGATGTATCTATAAAATGTCATATGCTTGCCAGACAAGTTGCAGTACCTTGAGGATGTTAAGAACACATTCAGATGATCCCCAGTGTTAGGACACTGTCTTGGTGGTAAGGATGTGAGAGAAAACATTTCCAAGCTGTGCTAAAAGCCTGAACATCCCAGAGACTGGCATAAACCCCTTCAAATGCCTTTCCCTCTTTTTCCTCTCCTCTGAAGACTTTCTACCAGAACGCAGTTGTTCCTTCAGCATTTCTCAAATCCGGATCAGCTGTGTTGGTTGGATTCCTCTGTTTTTCTGACAACTTGAACTTTCCATTGTTTCAAAACGGTGTCTTGAAAGCCACCCATGAGAAGCTGCAGCTAGGGCACCTTGCCCAGCACACTCACCTGCCTACAGTAACTAAATCAGGATCTAGAAAATATAACATGGGTGTTTTAAGTGAACCTATATATCCAACCAGGTCCATTCACTAAGTGAGTGCGATAAAAGAGAAGTCTTCCCCATCCAGGAGAATGTACAGTAAGACTACCCTGAGTACATGTATATGTATGTCAGAGTTTTCCATATGACAGAGTCTTACCAGCAGATACATTATTGGCAAGTGTAATCTGGATAATCTCTGTGCATTTGGAATTTATGACCATGTCACCGATCTAAAATTACTTTATAAAATTGTAGTAAGAGTCTATAAGAGTCTATAGTGCTTGAGCTTTCTGGGAGGGAATATTCATTTTGGTCGTCTGGCTAAGAGATTCTGTCCTTTACTTACTGATGAACATTTCCTCCTTTGCTTATTCTAGCAGATGGATGACTTGGTCTTACAGTCTTCTTGTTAGCAAGGACCACAGKATGGAGCCTCTGAAAGTGGCAATACTGGAAAGGGAAACCACAGACATAATTAAAATAGACTGAAGTTAAAGAAAGGACTTTGAAATTGCAATTCAAGAAGCAGGGCAGCTTTTATGTGCTATTTATGAGCCCGAGGTTCTGTTTCTGACCTCTGTCCTTCTAACACGAACCCAGAAACATATAAAACGACCTTGACTTCTGGTCATTTAAGGTCATTTAGCAACTTCCCACCTGATGCAAAAGCACCAACACAGCTAGTATATAAAGTGGAAAGGCAAAATTGCCAGTGTGTGTTTGTTGCTTAATAGCAAAGCTGTTAACAGGGGTACCACAAACACATTCTCTGGCTATACAGTGATTGCACAGCAGTTGATTAGCTAAAGGCCAGCTAAAGCCCTAGTTCTAACCCTAATCTGTGATGTTAATTCTCTGTTGGCTAATACATGCCAACCCAAATACCCAAGCGTGGTATTTTTCTTATGGGTCAGACAGTTGAATTTATAGAGAGCATTTGGAAATATTTCTGTCTCTTGTGCCTTCTCCAAGTGATAACTGTGTCATTGTGACATGGAAATATTATAGGAATCCATGTTCCCAGGCTTTTCCAGCCAAGATGGCATGGTGATATTTAGACAGGCTGATGTAACTGATGAAAGGAGCTTGATTCGTCTGCTGTTACTCAACAGCCACAACTCCCTAAAGGATTTTGATTCAACTCCATGTCAAGGCACTCAAAAGAAGTCTTAGATTTTGGGATATACAATCTGAAACCTTGATCAAGAATTTGATCCCTGATGATTATGGTGTATCATAATATGTAAGCACTAAATTATACCCGTAATACTTAACATATTTTTTTATTTTAACCAATTATTGTCTTCAGCTGAAAGGAAAGTTTCATTAAAATAAAGCACCCTTACTATGTTTGTCCAGTTGCATCATAGAAGACATTCTCCAAAGGTTGCATCAGTTAAATGGCATTTCATTGCTCTGTGATAGACATCTGCAGTCAGCAGTTCCATCCCTTGATTCATCAGACGATCCAACAGCATTCTCCTCACCTTTTGTTTTCCTGCTCTATTTTCCTTCCTTTCCTCCTCCTCCTGCCCTAGATATGTTCACAGGCACTAAGACAGATCTCTGATGAGTACTACTACTATTCCATGTATTTCCCAATTGCTTTTTTACCCCCTTCCTTGGGCAACACTACCTGTTTCTACGTGCACAAGGATCATTTGTAGAAACGGCAATGAGCTTTGCATCCCCCCCAGGTAACAGTTATTCCCCCTGAGCTCGGACAAATCCAAAACATATCTTGCTGCAGAATAGTTTGCCTTGATGATGTGTATGAACCACTATTTGGAAACAGACATACCAGAATCTTTCTAATCTATTAAACTTCAGCATAACAAAGCACTTAAGGACATATTTGACTTCAGGTCACTCATTTCAAAGTGGCTTCTCACATGAGTGTGTTGAAGTACCTGTGAAAACAGTTTAACAGATGGGAGAGGGGCATCATTTATTTTACCTGTCCTTAAAGCAGTAATTTACATACAGGCTCTTCTGCTTGCTTGACTGTTACTTTTCTCCTGGCACTTAAACTTTTCATATTCTTTCAACAAGCTTTAGAAGTACATTGAAAACACTAAGAGAACGACAATGTCCTATGTATTCCTGATGCCAGAATTGTTTTTTTTTCTGTGAATCTATACAGTGTTGCTAATAGTCCCTATCCCAACAGTAGCTCACCTCTATCACTAGACTGTTCTGCACTTGTCTGCAAATTCATATTCACAGTAAGGCATAGGGGGTCCTTCTGAAAAAGGGTGTCCTTCCTGAAAAAAGTGTAGAAATTCTCACTATAATTACTGTTTGAAAATGTCAATAATTGCACAATGTTTTTTTTATAATGCATTGACTATAAAACCACATAGTTACACCACTGCTCTCCCAGAGATCAAACTTTGCTCTGATTCCCACTGTCTCAACTGGATCCTAGTGTACAAGCAAAAACAGAGCCAGTCATCAGGAAGGAAATTAAATGAAAGTCAATAAACAGACAGGCAGGATCCAGCAGAGAACTTTTATTCATGGGATAAGAACTTATTCATGGAACAAGAGGCAGTGCTATCTAAGCACTGCAGTGGTATCTGCTTTTAGCAATCCAGCTAAGCTCCGTGTCAGTTGTTTTACCACAGAGGGCATAACCTAGCCATAAATTACTGAAGGCTGAAGTAAGATTCTGCACTATCAGGAAGCTTTTCATCAAATCAAAAATTAAATTCATTGGAAAAGTGCTTTTGGAATGAGCAGCTCTTTGCTATCCAGCCATCTCAGTGCTGGGCTTCTGYAGGAAAACACGCACAGGAAACTAACTCGGAGTTGACCAAAGCAAAAGTTAATCAGAGGGTGACCAATACGTTAGGGACTAGGTCCCTGCTGATAAATCAGTGCTGCTCTCCTGGCTGTCAGGATGAAGGATGACTACAAATGGTTAGCTGAGCCCTCTGCTAGTCCACATTCCTCTCTTACTGTGCTAGGAGGTGTATTCCCCTGTGATGTCGCTCCACATGCACAGGGGTGGCTTTGGCCYGCTATAAGCTGATCACCACAGTGTTTCGTGTCTCAGTCCCGGTGCAGTGCTCTGCCAACTGGAAAGATTCATGGCATTAGCAAGTGGCGGACGTTTCTCCAAGGAGTGCCGTTTCATCACCTAAACGTTACAGCACCATCACTGACGTGTCTTTCCAATTGTATTGTTATTTGAGAGAAAACTAATAGGTTTAGAAGGCTATTTCTGTGCAGCTCTGACATGTCTGTGATTAAAGGACATCCTGCACATTTTGGAATATTTCTTCTGAAAATAGATCACTCTCCTGAAATGTTCTCCTGTCTCATGAACCTTTAGGATTGCAAGGCTAGGAAAGTTGATGCTACTAAGGAAGGACAGTTTAGCCTAGTACACCTAAATAAGGAAGCCTTGACTTCACAAAAMCCATCTAATTAGATCAGAGAAATCAGCAGCAAATTTCAGTCAGGTAGTTGAAAGGAACACACCACTTTGCAGATTGTTTTAGCTGTGTTTAATTTACTGTGATAACCTGTGTTCAGAGAGTTTAATATTTACACTGGAGCATGAGTGATGCGTAGTAGATGTGTGTGCAGGTGTAAGCTTGTAATGAATTTGGCAAGCAAAGCTTGCTTTCCTATGTGAAAACATATCTGTAAGCATTTCAGCTTTAGTCCTGGGATTTGATTCAGAATTGGTGCTCCAACTTCGTGACACAGAGATGACAGTCTCAGTTCTGTTTACAGGAATAATTCAGGCATCTGGAAGTCTAGGTCTTTCAATGACACCTGTAAGAATATGCTTTATTACAGTTAAATAGCTATATAGTCCAGCTTAATAGAGTCTTTTGCCTTTTGGCGATTACTCTTTCATCAGAAGCATCTATAGAAAGATATTAGTGTCAAACAAAACTCTGTCAGAAAGCTTTACTAGGTCCAAAGTTGTGGACGGGTCAAGACAGATGGGGAAAGCAAAGAGAGACTCTAGGAGAGACAGAACTGCAGTGTTTAGGACTTTGCCAGTGCAGATCTGAACTTAATTTTCTATATCCCAGACAAATCCACTAACACTTGACTTGTGGGACACAGTGTGTTTGAGGACTGTTTCCTAACCAGTTTTAACCTTAGTTTTCAAAGTCACATACCTGGTCCTGAAATTGTTTTCTTAGATTTTTCACTGGGCTGATAGCTAGTGTTCTGYTGGACCCAACAATATTCCCATGTTAACGGCATTCAAACTAAAAACATAACTGCACTGATTAACACCAGCTGATTTGTCTCAAGGTCAAGAAAARCTTCTGTCAGCAACTTGGAAAAAAAGGATCAGGTCAAACCTAAAACAAGCAAGCCTGTCTGGAAAACAACTTGTCACCTCTCTGATAGCCTGAAAAAATATTTTTTTCAGCTCAGCTGCATTTTTCAGATTCATTTTACGTAGCTGCTCATGTAACTACATGTGAAGATGAATAAGCCCAGATGTGGTTTAATCATCTGATGTCCTTCATGCATCCTCTTTCTATGTTTTTTCCGGTCTCATGCTAAGATAATCTCTGATTTGTGAAATCAAAGGGCAGACAAAAGAAGAATGGAATTAGCAAGTGATTACAAACTCTAATTATTTTGAAGTCTAAGCCATTGATTAGACTATATACTCATGAATCAGGAATTACTCTTGCTTCTGCTTTTACTTGTATACCCTTAGTTCAAGAAGGTACTGGGGTTCCTTTATGTTGTTCCTACAAGTTTTCATATTATTACACAATGCCTGAAGGGTGAAACCTGAACACAGAGCTCTGCTTTGTACATGCAGGTGAAGGATGTTGTGGGTTATGATGCACTGGGCCATTGCTTCTTTACTGAGGATGGACCAGAAGAACGCAACACATTTGACCATTGCCTTGGACTKCTTGTGAAGCCCAGCACTCTGCTCCCCTCCGACCGAGACAGCAGGATGTGCAAGATGATCACGGAGGGAGCTTACCCAGGGTACATCCCGAAACCCAGGCAGGACTGTAGGTGAGTGGGAACCTTGCTTTTTTTTTTTCTTTGCAAGACTTAGCCATGAAAGGCAGTGTTATGAGTATATGGTTATATAATCACCTTCAGAAGTCTAGGTTGCTTTCCCAGAAGTTGAGAGTGCTGTCTCTGAGGGATCCTTCTGCCTGTCTATACACCTGAGGGCTAATTTTCCTTTTTAGCATTAAGTAGGMTGAGATGGTGGCTACCTCAGATATTGTTGATAATCACCCTTGCAAAGTATAGCAATATCTTGTACCTTATGGAGTCATTTACATCCCCAGTGGCTTGGTAGCTTGTCACTGAGTTCAGAATGGGCTGGATTCTTACACTTGTGCTAATGTCAAGTAGTAATTAGCTTTGCAAATACTCTGCCTACTTTCACAGTCATTATTTGTGGAGAATGGACATTGCTTAATGATATGGCACTGGCATTATGCATTCATTTGGCAGTCTTCCTAAGCTGTGTAATGAAACTCAAATGGTTATACTAAAAGCAGTTTATCACCGAATTAGAATTTGGCAATAAAAGATCAAAGGCTGCATATGCTTGTAGGATCTCTAATAGATTATCTATACATAAGCACATGAAAACGCTTTGATGAGAACTTCCCAAAACTTCGATATACAACAAACTCTGTATTAAACCTTGAAAAATGCCGATTGCCTTTCATCTTCCTTCTTGCAAGATCCCTTCCTCTTATGTATCTTTTCAGATCTGCCAACTGAGGTTTAGATGAGGATTACAGAAGCTTTTGCGATGAGAAGGGATTTCACAAGTTCTTTGTGCAGTTCTGTTGCCTTGTGAAGTAAAAGAAAAACATGACCAACTTGGCTGCCTAGTTAAGTGTTAGAATTCCTTCTCAGAGCAAGCCATGGCTTCTCCATCAGCAGTAGGTTTTAAGAACAGGTTAGAGAAATGCAAGTCAGAAATACTGTAGTAATAGTTAGTCYTGTCATAAAACATTCTAGCCCTTCTTTTCCTGATTTTTTTCAGCTATTTTTTCCTAAAATCAAGGAACATAACCTATAGAAATATGCTAATTATTGACTGCTCAGGGAACCTATCCATTCTACTGCACATGAGGTAGCTAATTAGCTTTCTTGTTTTTCTCCCACTCTCCTCATTCTTCTTGAGACAGTCCTACACTTTTAAAGTAAGAACCTATGTGCTTAGTGGCTTTTTCTGTGACTGACTCATCCTAGCCACAGGTACAATGTTTCCCAGGATGATATAGACTCCCAGCCATGTATTGTGAAATCCTCCACCAGAGTCTTTCCGGATAGCTCGTGGTTGTTTAKCATTTTCACCTGACTATATGCATACAGGAGAGCTTCCATGGTGGAGTTTGTCTTGAGGACAAAGAACAGTGGGGTTACATTGAAGCTTCTGGRTGAGAAGAACACTTCTGCCCACAGTCTGCATTTCTTTTCTCTGATTTACCACTGCTATAATTGAAGGGGAAAAATCTACTCCATAAAAGCTTATTTTCTGACCAACAAATGTCAATGAGAGAGTTTCTGGAATCAGACTCCCATCTTGAAGATGAGACAGATAGAAATTGCTTGATGCATAACAACTATATATTTTTTTTTTCTATTTGGCAACGAATTCAATCTGCTGAGACTATCAATATCACCCATTCTGTCCTCTGAATATACTGGGGTTTTGTCCAAAGAAACATATTTTTAGCTTTCATTTTGGCAAGAAAAAGGTGAAATACATGCAATGCTCTTTTTCACATCTGTGTTTGTTTATAAATTACACTTCATGTCTCCATTCATAAAATAAGAGTTAATCAGCCATTGCGCTCATTTTCCACTGATAATTCATTTAATAGTCAGAGTTCACATTTCATATCATTTTGAAGATTGCAATAAGAAAAAGTGCTATGAATGATCTGCAGAGGTATTCTGAAAAAGTCTTAGACGACTTGGACGTGCTTCATCTGTCTTTATAAAAGAATTCAAGGGCTGACAAGAAGAAACAGGGTTGTGCCAAATGACACGGGAACCGGTCCAGTGCGCACAACTCTGAGGAATGAGCGTGGACTGGACTGCGGGACAGTGTGGAGACATGACGGGTTCAAGACCCTTGCCTAAGACCCCTAGGGAAATCCTCTGCAGAGAGTTTAAAATAGGCATAAGGGTCGGATAGGTTCATCTCTGCAGGAAGGTGAATCTTACCTACAAGATATAGGAAGCAAGCCTGCCATTTTTTAGCACTGAATATTTTCCCCCAAAGGTTCCTGTGTCCGTCAGTTAATGTATGTCACAGGATGGACAGTGATGGATTGATCCCTCTTCCTTGATGTGAATCTTTTAGTTAAGGGTCTTTTATGTGAATTAGGCAAATGGAGTCCTTTTGTCCTGAAAAAAAAAGGCATGGGGTGGAAGCAAATGAAGACAATGCATCACAGCAGCTCCTGGAAAAGGCAGCTTGCTGGGGTATACTTGGAAAGCCCTTGACAACAATTCATGGCGTCGCCTTGATTAAATAGTCTCTAATGAACCTGAGGGTTTATTTGGGAGCAAGGTTCTTTTCTGTACCTTGTGCAACAACATATTTCCCTTATCATAAAATATAATTGACATCTGACAGCTTCATAGCAGGCTTGGAATTGCAGTAGAAATTCCTTATTTAATACCTCAGGTTTTAAAAGATAAGACTATGTTCTCTGTCAGCTATAGAGGACAAATGTGGTGTGAGAGGAGAGAGAAAAGAACCAGTCCCTTTTCCCCTGAGGCAGAAGCCCTTATCTGAGGAGTTATCATACCTGCTCCGGCCACGTGGGGTTGATCATGAACTCTTCTACGTGTGCTCCAGGTGCCCTTTTCATGTTATTCTTTGTGTTTTGTTTTGTTTTTTTTCTGATCTGCAGTGCTGTATCCACCTTCTGGATAGCCAACCCACACAACAACCTTATAAACTGTGCAGCTGCAGGATCTGAAGTGAGTGCAGAAATATCTTAATTGGTAGAAAATCAGAACTGTAATAGCCCTGCAAGTCTGAGATTCTTACTGGAATAAAACTTGCTTCTGTTGCTCAAGCATTTTTGAAAGTCCTACAAGACACATGTTAATGTAGCCCTTGCTGCCAATAAAAAATAATACTTTTTCTTCTCCATACTTCCTGTCACTTGCTGTTTCTAGAGCTGGCCTGCTTTAACAAAAATTCTATCTTTACACAGGGCGCAGCCTGAATAGATTAAATAAATTTGACTGGTCTCAGTGAAGACTTTGGCAGTGATTCTGTTGATTGCAGTAGAATAATGGTGCTCTGAAATGTCAATCAGCATTAATGCTAATTCCACAGGAATTCTGGGTCACATTAGGAGCTTTTATTTTTCTGCTAAGACAAATAAACAAGTAAACCAAGCCTTAAACAAAGAGTCTTTCCAAATCAGTGATAGGAGGGCGTCAGTATATGTCTATGCTATGAATTCTGAAGGGCTTGCTTACAACTCCACGATAGATGTTAGAGCTTAACTTAAAGCATCTTGAAAACGCTCTTCATGGTTGTGCATCATGTCTATGTGTGCTACCCTTTCCATTGCATGTGGTTATACAGGTCAATAATGCTAGCTGTGATTTGACCTGGAATCATTTGGCTTTTGCTTTGCGTACTCACTGATAAGTCCCCTGGCTCACATAAACTGATCAAGTTCAAGTGAAGGCTCAAATATACCTATTTTTTCTCTCCCAGGAAACAGGCTTTTGGTTTGTTCTGCACCACGTGCCCACGGGGCCCTCGGCTGGCATGTACTCCCCTGGCTACTCAGAGCACATTCCGATGGGGACGTTCGCCAACAACCGCGCGCACTCCAACTACCGGGTGAGCCTGCACGCAACGGGAATGTTTCTGTCTGAAAATCACCCTTCTCTCGCTCCAGCATTTTGGGTCTGCAAACAATTAGCGCCTGGGCTTTCTCTTTCACCTCAAGTTCCTGCAAGTTCATTTGCGTCTGCGAGCAAAGCAGCTAGTATCTGGCACAGGAGCATCAGGAGGCAGTCCTGAGCTCAGGGGCACTGAGAGAGGCTCTTCCCTTCATTTGGTTCTTTCTTTGCTTCTGCTCTCCTGCAATAGCGCCCCAGTAGCATCTATTGGCAGCGTGTCTAATTACAGACCTCAACTGCCAATGTTTGCAATTAACTGAATGGCTTCCAGAGGCATAAATAAGGGCCAAGCTGCCTAATCACCTTCTCCAGCTCTTTGCTTATTTTTCTTTAGCATGCTGCATTGTGGTGCTGGCTGGAGAGAGCTTGTGCTTGCATCTGTTACCCAGTGCTGCGGACTGCTGCAAGCTGTTGGTGTCTATGTGAATAAGTAGAGCTACAAGGTGCAGCTTGGGGAAATCTGAGGCAGTCTGGATGGGCAGGGGGTTGTGCTGTGGCAGTGTGGGCAGCCTGCAGTTTTATGTGTTGTTAATGGAAGCAGTTTTTAGGACAATTGAGTGACTCTGGTTCAGAGCAACTGGAAACAGCAGCTGGAAATGGAAAGAACTGCAGCATATCTAAACATACTCTAACACTATATTTCTCTTTTCTTCTAGGCTGGGATGATAATTGATAATGGTGTTAAAACTACTCCAGCCTCAGCCAAGGATAAAAGACCTATTTTGACTCTGATTTCTGGGAGGTAAAGGGTTTTGCACAATTTGCTTTGGGGAAAAAAAAAATCTCTATAGCAGTGACTGAAAACTATAAAGTTGYTCCTGAGGAATCTGATAAGAATCATTGCCCTGTGTCTGTGGTGGGACCATAAGAAGCTCTCAGTGGGGAAAGGTCTTCACTTAGATTTACCACTTTCTAACCTGTGCCTTCTCTATTCATTATCCTAAAGGACTTCCAGCACCCACACTATTTTATTTTCATCCTTGGTTTTTAGTTTTGCGCTGGGTGGAGCTATCATGGATATTATATCTGATCTAGGGTGGTCTATTAATTCCCTTGTAGATGAGCAAGAAAATTAAATGTCTGGTGAGCAACCCTGCTGGGCAGAACTTGCTGGAAGAGTTTCCCAGGAATAGGAAATTAAATGCTTCTTGGGATAACTGTWAAGCTTCTTCATTTCTTCAGGACCTACTTGCATAGGGAATGCTTTATGATGAAGCTTACACTTTAATGCCTGATTTCTGCCTAGTTCCAAATCTGATGCTGTAATAATAATTATAATTGTGATTGAATGCTTAGAGCAGCCCTTCATCCCCGCAGATGTGCAGGGCCTCTGTGTAACATAACAGAACCGTTCAAAAATACTAAAAACTACTCTCTAGAGTGTATCACATTAGTGTATTATATTAATGCATCACCTCGGTGGCTCCCGAGAATTCCCACTCTCCTTCCCACACCACCGATGCTGACTCCAGAGAGCAGCCTGATGTAAGAAAAAGGCCTTCTTGCAGGCAATGTTTAATCATGTAAGGGCTCCACTTGTACCCTTTTATCTCATTAGAGGCTGAGTCTGCTTCTTAGCTAAGATACTGATCCCAGCGAGAGGAAATGATTGAAACGGTCTCATGTTTCACAGTTTTCATTCCTAAAAGGCCAGTTATCTTCAGTGACATCCAAGTGGCATTGCCCCTGCATTGCTTTCAGGACAAAGCCCTGTAAGGAAGAACAACCTGTTGGAGATGGCTGTGCAGGAGGAGGCAGCAGCTGCCTATTCTTCCTTCTCCTCCCTTCCATCCCTGGGCTCTGCTTACCCACATGGCTCAGTCACACACTGTGGGGACACTGCGCTGCTGGGAGGTCTTCCTCCCCAGGGGAAGGGAGCAGCCTTTAGGTGTCACTAGGGCTGTTCTCCCTGTGATACACGTTACTCACGTGCCCGCTTCATTGCTGAGGCCAACAGACCTTCAAAAGTCGATATTATCCATATTATTCTAGTGTTTAAATAATTATAAAAATTAAATCAAGAATAAAAATCTACACTAAAATAATAAAATTAATTGGTAAGAAATTAAATTATTATGAGACGCCTGCTCTGCAAGTTCCTCCAAGTGCCTTTGGGAACCCAGTGTCTCTTTTCCATATAGCTGAACATGCGCTTTGGGTAACTGCCACTTGCCATCTTGTAAGTGACTGCAAAAGGCCATTTGTGCTTTGCCATACAAGGGCAGGAATGACCCCTGGAAGCTAAACAGTTTATAATACAGTCATGCTTATGCTTGGCGTTTACCCTGTAGGTTGCAGCTCACATTATTTAAAGCACTGCCCCCTTTTTGTATGTCAGGAATGAAATAGTGAATAGCTGCCCTGGCCGGGGCAGACTTTGAGGAAGGCTGGACAGCTATAAAGCTGGTGAGATTTTTCTGCATTCAATTATAGCATTAAATACCTGGGCTATATTCTGTATCCTGTAGCATTTCTCCAGATTTACATGTGTGTCTGAAACTGGAATCCATCTCAGAATATCTGTATTTAACAATATCTGCAGAATTTACAAGGTCTGATGCTAAATCTCTCACTAGAAGCAGATTCATACTGAAGAAGTTGCCAAAGCAATATTCATTTACTGGAACACTATCAGCCTGATGCTCAGTTTTATATTGATATGATGGTTTATTAAGCGTAGCGAAATGCTATTGAATATCTGTTAGCAATTTGACAGCTTGGCCTCACTACCCATTTGTTAGGAATGAATTTTAATCTCTGGACTATCCGTTGCTGGCACTGAGCTGGGTACTCATTTGTCAGGTTTTCTAAGCTGTGTTATGTGGATTTAAGATACTCCTTCAGTAGTGAAAGAACTGAGGAAATGACAACCAAATTCTGCTTTGCTGTGGTGCACCAGGTCCTCACTGAGGTCCTGTCACCCAGCGGTGGCAGACAGGCAGCAGCTRGGGGATCACTCTGTGGTAGCTTCCATTCCTAACTGCCTTTTCCCTTCACCAGGCCAATGTTTCATCATGTTTGAGAGCTTCAGAGCTAATAAATCTCATTTGTGTGTCCTGGGCAACGCGTAGCAGGAATAGTGAAGGAGGAAAACTTGCAAGGGAAGCTCATTGCCATAGCCAAGGATAAGGGCTAAGAATGCTCAAAAGGGAAAAAAAATGAAAGGATATTTATCTAGAAAACACGAATATGCTGAAGGATAACACCAAAGAATTAAAAAAAATCCGAGTGTTTTGGGAGCAATATAAACTTCCCATGCACTCAGCAATTTGTCAGCAATACAGTAACGGAAGGGCGAAAGGAAACCTGGAGCAAGCCTTTCACAAACTGCCCAAACTGCCCAGCCTGGCCGTCCTTTCCTTGGCGCTTGTGTCTGGTCATTGCTCCCCAAGGTACTGACTAGATGGGCCCTTGCCCTGGAGCTGCTCCCAAGTGAGCAGAAACCGAATGTTTAACGAGTGGATGTGGAGCAGGGACGAGCACTGCGCGTGGTTGCCTGCCTTCACCAACGGTTCCTTCTCCTCTTCTGGTTGCAGATACAGCCCGCACAAGGATGCTGATCCTTTGAAGCCCAGGGAACCTGCAATAATTGAACGCTTTATTGCCTACAAGAATCAGGATCACGGGGCCTGGCTGCGGGGTGGAGATGTGTGGCTGGACAACTGCCAGTAAGTTTTGCCTTATTTCAACTCTAGTAGTTCAGCCTGGTGTTTATGGCAAGCATAGCAGTGGTTCACACTATTATTATCACTTTGCACCTTTCAAATGGACAAGCTTCCAGTAAAGATGAAACTTTAAGTGAGCACAGGTATTATTTTAAACAAACGAAACCTGTTTGGTCTGAAGCAAAGATCCATCAGAGTGTTTTTCTGTGTAATTCTGACCAGCATTCAAAATTGGCAGCACACATGCACACACACGTGCAAATACCTAAATAGTTCTTGCATGAAAAATGAGGTGCTTTGAAAAGAAAGCAGCAAAATCAACCACCTGCCCTAACTAAGCCTGGTCACAGATCAATTTTATGTGCTTCACTGTTGTGCTGAATAAGCTAGTCCTGACGAAGCGGACATAAAACTATGCATCATAGCAGCAAGGGAGGGAGACTGGGCATATAGTGCACTCTTTGAAGGCTGCTTCCTGTGCTGGTCAGAACAGATATTTACACTTGGAAACAGTTGATCTTCTACAGTTTCTTTCCCTGAGCCAGACTACTGATATCAACCTTGAAGAAAGAAGAGGAAAGGAAGGGAAAAGCTACTTTACAAGGCATGTTGTGATAACCCTAGTATGAATGTCTATCGCAGCGCCACATGGCATCCAATTGCAGGCAAAGCTGGAGAGCCAGGCCTGCTAGCGCAGCCAGTGGCTGGAAGCTGATTTTAGCAACCTGTCAGGTTGGCAAGAATGAGAACGCAGCAAAAGGGCCAGAAACGTAACACCAAGGCAGCTTTTTGTTTATGCTGCCTGTGAACTTCTGAACCAGAAATGTCTGGCATTCCACAGGCACCGAGCACGGCTCCTGCAGCTTGGTCGCAGGACATGCAGACATCTGTGCTGCAGTGTGTACCCAGGTTACTAAAATACTGAGTACATTGCTGTGCTTTATCAGTTTCTAGCAGTAAACCTGAAGGTGTATCTGAATTTGAGGAAGCAGCCATCAAATTGTAATTGTTTTTATAGCCACAGTGATTTCCATTTCTGCTGCTGCAGTAAGACTTATGTGTTACATTAACAAAACAAATGTTAATGTGACATGCAGGATATAAAGCACACTGTACGTTTGTGGGGCTGGAGAAATAGCAAGAAATAGCATAGTGTGAATTGGAGCTGCCACCTAGAGACAGAAGCAGGACAAGACAGGGTTGGGTAGTATTTGCTTCTGTCTCAAAACTGAGGTTTTGGCTGTGCAGGAAAGGGCAGTTCCGGAAATATAAGGATGACACTGCTGTGCAAATACCATCAAACTGGCACAAACCATCATATTAATTCAAGCTTTCCTGTAAGTTGGAGTTGGATCAGCATATATATATATGTCAGTTGGATCTGCATTTGTGGTTTGTCTCCAGTAAAAGCTTTGGAATTTCAACAAAACTGAGGACACTTCAATTTTTTTTTTTTTTAAGTAAGGAATATCTGATGTCAATCTTCCTAGTGGTAAAAAAGAAGCCAGACTCAACCGCTTATATAACATTTCTGCTTGTGAAATTACTTCCTGGTAGTGTACATAAACACAGGGAATCATAAAAAGATGTGCATAGGGCCAAGCATTATGAAATAAAAGAAGCCAACTGGAGTGAGAGATAAGCAGTATCTTTTCACCTAACAGCGACGAGAGCATTAACATTAGATGCAGAGAAAAGGCTTTATCAAGCAAGTGAACTATGCCCAGTAATCCACACTTATCCTCAACTGGGAACTATCAAGTAAGAGCATGACTGCAACTTCTTATGATTCACTGCAAGACCTGCCAAAAAGGATCTTCTAAAGCTGTACAGAAACTAATCTACAAAAGCCTGAGTTGCCCCATGAGAAGTCCTTTTAATTAAGCCTGGATGCTCTCCACATTATTACATTGGTTGCTCTATCTGGAGATGATTAAAAAAAAGTCCATCTTTCTCTTCTGTTTACAGGTTTGCTGACAATGGTATTGGCCTGACCTTGGCAAGGTAAGTGTCACACACTGTTGTCCTGCAAGCCGGTGCGTGCCAGCTGAGCATGGTGTGAGCAGCCCCTTCACCTCCAACCCTTTCCCTCCTAGTGGTGGAACCTTCCCTCACGATGATGGATCAAAGCAAGAAATCAAGAACAGCTTGTTTGTTGGTGAGAGTGGAAACTTGGGCACAGAGACTATGGACAATGAGATCTGGGGACCTGGAGGCCTGGATCACAGAGGACGGACCCTGCCCATTGGCCCGTAAGTTCAGCTCAGCAGACCACAGCACTCGCTGTTTCTACCCAGTCCAGACTTCAGCCCAGTGTGGTGGTTTCCTCAGAGCTGTTTTATTTAATAACAACTACACAAAATATTTGGTTTTATATCTCCCACTCCAAAAGTCTTTGTTGTGCAGCCACTGCTGGCATATGTGTATTTGTAGTTTGCAAACCCAGTGTCCTCCTTCCTTTCTCCTTCCGTTTGCAAAGAAAAGTTCATAAGCCAGCAAAAGAAGTATGCTCTATTGGGCAATATTGTACATGCTGTCAGCAGTAACTAAGGTAATCTCTATCCAGATCAGCTGCCAGAAAATCTTATTGAAGCCATACCCTGGGTTTGGACTGACTCAGAAGTGGTGTTAGGAGTCCTTAAAGTGATTCCTACTGTTGCTTCTGTGCTAGAAGAATCCAGTGCCTTTGCTAAATAGTTTAGATACAGCCAGTGAATCTTCTGTGGGTGCTCTTCCTAGACCTTAGTCCTACGGATTGGTCTGCAAGTGCAGTAATGATCCGTTGTTATCCCTAAAAGCATGGTTATCCTAACAGTAACTCTATATTGAACAAAAACTGCAGCTGATATTTTTCTGTAGAATTACACTCATCCGCTTTGCGTCTTGGTGCAAGCAACCAGTTAACCACCCCACTAATGGAAGGATTATCTAGGATTTTGCCTCTAACATCCATTTTGTGTATCTATGCAGGTAGCTATGTATGTTATATATAGAAGTTCAAAAAGACCAAAACAGATAATTTTTGTCTAGAGGAAAGCATTTATATGAGGAAGGGATCCACCTCTGACTGATTGTAGGTGAAATTTGAAACATCCTATATTAGGCTGTGAAGAAGTTTAAGCATCGTGTTCCTTTAGTGTGTTAAAAGTGTCAAAAGTACTGACTTCTTTATGTTGCAACTAATACTAAAAAAAAGAAGAAAAAAAAAGGCTCACTGACCTGTCCCCACTCCCAACTCTTTTCCATACAATGGATTGCAAGATCTTGCCTTGTTTTTGCATCCATTTTTATTGCAGATGAGTTGCACTACTTCTCTCCAAGTTCCTTTGAATAATGTGCTGGGACCTCTTTTAGCCCTGCCATTACTCAGTCCTAGGCGTCTGTGCAGATCTGATGAGTTTCAGATTTCACTGCTGCAGAACTCATCTGTGATGGCAAGCATGAATTTATTCATTTTTATGTGAATGCCTTGGCATTGCTTTAAGTTCCTTCCCTCGAGGAGTATGGACTAAATAAAGATGATCTTTTCAGACGTAAGAGAACTTGAACTGAACTCTCAAGGATAAGAGCATTTCATACACCTAAAAGGAAAGGAAATCCGTCCTTTTCCAAAATATTAACTCAAGAGTCATCCTAAGGGCTGAGAAAAATCATAGCAGCTGACAATCAAATGCTACGGGTCTGTCCCTGTCTAGAACAAATTGTCAACCTCATGCTAATGAGTTATGACCAAGTTTCTGTGCTATCCAAACATTTTTAGGAATTTTCCCATTCGAGGGATTCAGTTCTATGATGGACCAATCAACGTCCAGAACTGCACGTTCCGCAAATTCGCTGCCCTGGACGGCAGGCACACGAGTGCTCTGGCGTTCCGGCTCAATAACGCCTGGCAGAGCTGCCCCAACAACAACGTCACCGACATTCATTTTGAAGACGTCCCTGTGAGTAATTCTTCACAGCAAGGCTTTTGCCACTTGGTTTTGAGCACAGTTCTATGTGGAAAGGGTATAGCAGCCTCTTGGAAAAACAAAAAAAAACAGAGCTAAGCAGTAGGAGCCCATTGTTTTCACCATTTGAAGGAAGAGGACTTTAGCTAAGAAAGATAAAATTAGATGGATGAAATAACAAGCAAATCCAAATCTCTGACAGGTTTGCAGCAAACCAGGAGCAGGCTTTAATTTCCAAAACCACTGAAGTCCAAATTGTTTCGATTTCTGTGTCTCAAACACTGTTGAAAAAAGGAGAAGAATCTTCTTCAACAGGAGCATGATATGAAAGTGACAATACAGAAATGTCTGTTGTGGAAGGTCTAACCCAAACAGAAGTAGAAAATCCTGATTTGGGGAGACGTCAATGAAACTGGACAAATGCTGGGTAATTCTGTAGTCCTTCAGAATGGTAATTCTATGGGTAAGAATTCACTTCTACAGACAAACAGAAGAGCAGAACCCAGCCAAAAAGAGTCTGCCAGATTTAGAATTATAATAGAAATTTCTGCTTACTTTTCTGAGCTCATCCTGGGGCCTTTGCCTTTGAGTTATTTGGGAATTTTCTTGCATAAATATGTGCTAACTGGTTGCGTTGCTGAGGTTCACCTTTAGCAGTTGTTAAATCCAACTGCCAAACACGAAAAAACAAATAAATAAAGTGGTTGGGACTGAAACAATTTGAGTTGTTTACCTTAAAAAGTTACTAGACTTGCTTGTATGTCAGGAAAAATGCTGAGTAGCAATCCTTGTACCAAATAGGATGGGAAAGGCAAAATTTCCCTAAAAGTGCTGTCAGTCACTCTCTCACATTGCATCAGGCAGACTGGTGACATGACTTTTATTTTCACTGGATAAAAATATCATTCAGAAGTTGCCTGAGCAGCCATTTCCCAGGAGACATCATTGATTGATCCCAGCAGCAGTATGACTTTATGTGGCTTTGCAACCTTAAAAACATATTAACCAATATTGAGTGAAGTGGTTTTAATGGAATAGACTTGTCTCCTGAACCTTTCTCCAGAATTATTAAAGAAGCCTCTCACAGCTGAGGCTGAAATCCTTGTGTTTGGAACTTTTCCCTCGTGCTCAGCAGGAAAACTTGTCTGCTCAGTCTGACAAATCAGACTTTCTAAGGGCATGACCCAGCTTTACCTTGACTTCTGGCTTTATGCAGAGGCAGTGTGCAGACAAAGCAGAGACAATCTTAATATTCCTGTATCATATTCCTGACATTTTGATGCACACTTTCAGAAGCTCACAGTTTTATTACTATGTAAGTAAGTGCTATTTCAAAGCACTCAAAGCCCTCCAGACTTCATCTGGAGTGATGGGATCTCAGTGCCTTTGAACAGGCTAAGGCCTATGCTGTCTCAAGCGGAGCAACCAAAATCTGTGACATTTAAAGACAGATTATGTTAATACAGACTCAGAGTTCTTCATGCACAAGTTGAACACACAAATCCAGCGCCGCTTCTTGGCCAAGATTCTCTTCAATGCCAAAGAACATCAAAAAACAAGTTCTTTGAAGATGTTCTTATGACTGTCGTTATCTTTTGCATTGTATCATAAATGGTGAATTCCTTGTTGGAGATGCAAATGTGTTTCACTGTTTTGTTTAGATTACATCAAGGGTCTTCTTTGGAGAACCTGGACCATGGTTCAATGATCTGAATATGGATGGTGATAAAACATCAGTTTTTCATGATGTAGATGGTTCTGTGTCTGAATATCCAGGCTCATACCTCATAAAGGAAGATAACTGGTTGATCAAACACCCTGATTGCATTGATGTGCCTGACTGGCGAGGGTCTATCTGCAGTGGACACTACGCACAGGTAACACTGCTTACCTTTCAGTATTGCCAATGCTTAATATTTACCTTGGCACTGTTAAGCTTGCCAGCTTCACTGTAGAAAAGTGTTTTCTTTTTTAGGTGGGGGCAGAGATGGTCATGGCTTAAGTTTTTAATACAGAGGTTGCCTGTACATACTGTTGTATGTTTTCAGACATTTTGGGGCTGGACTGTTAAAAACTGCAACAGTTTCTACCTAAAACGTCTAAAGATTCTATGAGCATTAACAGAGTAATATAATTCTACAGGCTGTATGGTTGGGCAGTATAATTTTCCCTCGTTTTATGGCGGGAAGTGTTAGCAACAGTGTTATAGGAACTATGCTGAAGAGTCAAAATCAGACTTCCATTCCCGTGATCTTTCATCCTGTTGTTTAACCACCAAACCATTATTCCTACCACATGAATGCCTAGTGCCATTGCCTTGAGAAAGTCTTCCGTCTGATGAGTAGTGCCTTTTTGGTCTCAGGGGGCTGTAAGTGCTGTTTTTTAGACTAGTGTAGCTGAAGCTAGCTAACCACTCAACTGGTTTTCCTGCTTCTGAAATGTAGGCAGGAAGTTCCATGTTTATGTAGAAGTCAGATGTCTGAGGCAGATTCTGTCCCTCTACTGAAGGACCCCAACACTGTGAAATACTGCAGGCCTATTTGAGGTCTTAACTGGCACATGTTTTTGAACTCAGTGGATGAGGAGATGATCCATTTTTCTTTCCTGAAAACTGTTTACTTTGTTGGAAAAGAATATTAGGAAACTGAATATGTAAGTATAAGTATATGGCCCAGACTCCTGTCTGTCATGTGTCATGTCATACACATGTACTCTGCTCAAGTCAGAGGCCTCATACTAGTTCATACCTACTGAGTAGCTGGGCCTTTAATATTTTACTGTAAGTCATTAAATCATATGTGATCTCCTTTTTTGATCTAGATCTACATCCAAGCCTACAAGCCAGCCAACCTGAAAATGAAAATAATAAAAAATGACTACCACAATCGACCATTGTATCTGGAAGGGGCTTTGAGCAAAAGCACTCATTACCAGCAGTATCAGCCAGTTATAACTCTGAGGAAAGGTTACACCATCCACTGGGACAAGACAGCTCCTGAAGAACTGGCCATATGGCTTATCAACTTCAACAAGTGAGTGATCTGACTGAATTCAAAACCATGAACAGGACATTCCACCCCTACTAGTGCAACTAAACATTTTTAACTGGTGAGGTTGTCACCTCGTGAGCAATTCCAGAATTAACATACTTGTTTCGTGAAGTCCATTGAGTACAGAATTTTTCCATCTGACATCTCAGATTCCTTTTTCCTCTCTGGAGAAGCCCTAGAAGATAAGCTACAGCTAGTACAGTATGGGTACATGGAAGTCAGGGCTGTAGAAGTCAGGGGCAGAGTTGACACACGTCACTTAACCCATGGATGTTATGTCTAACTTATGTTGCGTTGCTTCATCACAAACCATTAAAATTTTAACCAGCCAGGAAAAAAATAAGTTACAGAGTGAATTATTTAGTTTGGCTTCTAGCATGCCCAGGAAAATAACAGTCATGTATCAACTTGTTCTAATATGGATCTTTGCTATTTTAGGAATGACTGGATCCAAGTAGGATTTTGTTATCCTAAAGGGACGACATTTTCCATTCTCTCAGACATCCATAATCGTCTTTTGAAGAAAACATACAAAACTGGAACCTTTTATAGAACCTTCCAGATGGAGAAACTGGAGCACAGACATCCCAGCAAAGGATACTACTATTGGGATGAGGACACTGGGTAAGGAAACAGGCTGATGTGGACATTGACATGAGAAAGCTGTTGGAATCATGAATTGCTAGTTTAAGCCATTAAATGGGATGAAAGAGAGAAAGAAAGAAAGAAAGAAAAAAAAGAAAGAGAATAAAGTAGAGATCCCTTCTGAGAATGTGATCAGCATTTAATTTTCCTGGGACTCCCACAGCTGCCAGTCATTCATAGGCTCTGCTGCACTGCCAATTACTCTGGGAAATGCTATGCCAAATGAATACAAATTAGGAAGAAAACAAAAGCAAAGTGCAGATGATGGAGCATGAAGCTGTAGTGGAGGCACACCCAGCCCTTTTTGTTTTGAACAGCACCATTTTTAAGCAACAAGGCAGGATTCCACAGGAACTGTGAGAATTAAGTCTGTTAGTTTTCTCTAAAAATTAAACTAATGAGAAAGAAAGAGAAAGATCTAAAAAACAAGGGAGGTATCTCTGTGTAAATATATCGTGATGCAGTAGAGCTCTAACAGGAGCGCAGTGCTGTCTAATCTCTCTGTCTCACATTGTCTGGCCTTCCCAAATATTCCTGAGATGTGTGTTTCTGCCTGTGGTGTGTTAAGCAGTAGAAATAACTGGCATCAGCACTAGGGATTTGAAACACACATTACTGCAAGGTGTCAAGAAACAGTCCTCTGAAACTGGGACTAAGTCATCTGGTCTGAGTGGAACACTCAGGGATGTTCACTTTTCTCCCCTACCTGCAGACTGCTGTTTCTGAAACTTAAAGCTCAAAATGAGAAGGAGAAATTTGCTTTCTGCTCTATCAAAGGCTGTGAACGAATAAGAATCAAAGCTGTGATTCCAAAGACCGCTGGTGTCAGTGACTGTGAAGCCATGGCTTATCCCAAGTACATCGAGACACCAATTGTAGAAGTCCCAATGCCTAAGAAGCTCTCCAGTGCACAACTGGTAAAGTAGCTGATTTACGGTTGTGGCAGTATTGTCCTTTAAATCTGTGGTTCTGGTACGTGTTGTTCTCCTAGTCACAGAAAGGCTTTGTACCAGATGCAGTATCTCCTGTGCCCAATTTTCTGAAACAGCCCAGGCATGTAAAACAATATGAAACAGATTCTTGCAAGTGCAGAAAGCACAGGTCCTCGAGGGACAGATCTGACCAAGATTTCAGTTGAAGCTAAATACTTAGTCTTTCCAGGGCTGTGTTGTGAAGTGTTGGGCTTAGAAGTGCAGTGTCAAGAGTGATGAGCTGAAGGACATGTTGGTCCAGGGAATCTGTGTCTGGAGGCCTCTCACCTGACCTCTAGCTCTTGCAGGCTGTAACAGCAATAGTGTCAGAGAGGAGATTGTATAGCTGGGTGTATCACTTATCAGGGATTTTGCACAGCACTTTTTCTCCTGGATCCAATCTATTCTGGTTCTAGGGAAGAAAAGGAAATATTTCTTTTTTGTTTGTTTGTTTGTTTCCTTGCGTTCTTGTTTGCTTCCTTTTATGCATCACTCCTGGAGCAGACTAAAGCCTCAGAGAATTACATCAGCTGTAGCCTCACTCAAGTTTTCCCATTCTGTGAAACAATTTAAATGCTGACAGGCTTTTTGCCCAGTCTCATTAGCAGTGTAATTGGGCAAGTCACAACTTATGTAGCTTTCTTGCTGATTGGATTTCTAGGTTTAAAGGCTTTCTGACAGTGTATCACTGGAAACCATTTTCTCTTCTTCTTCTTCCTTTTTTTTTTTTTTTTTTTTAATAAACAGAAGGCTAAGGACCACTTACTAGAAGTGAAAATAGAAACTTATAAGAAACAGTACTTCCACCTAAGGGATGACTTTGCATACATTGAGGTAAGCGAAAACTCTCAGTGAACTATGTAAGACTTAGGAGAAAATACTTATGAGAAATTATGGAAAACTTACAAAATTACCATGGATGRTTAGTGCTGGGTCTCTTTTGCTTTGTATTTTGCAAAAAATATGGCTATAACGTCACCATACTAGCAAAACCACAGCACAGTTTGATCTCAGAGGGCTAGAATTCTGCCCTTCGATATAAAGACCAGTCCAGCGTTATTCAACACTATTAGTGCTTCTTATAGTTGATTGTTTTGTATTTGTGTCACTTTGACACACCAAGCTTATTTTTCCTCTCGCATAGGTGGATGGTATTAGGTTTTTCCTGACTGAGGAGGGTATTCAACTGATTGTGATTGATGGATATCATGGAAAAGTTGTTGATCGAGTAACATTCAAGAACTCGATTCTGCAAGGAATTCCAGCACAAATAGAAAATTATGTCAACAACATCAAAGATCAGTGAGTAAATAATCTGTTGTTACTAACACATGCTACGCAAGAACACTKTGCAAAACTTATCTTTTTTCCTGATTTTAGTCACTATGGGCCAAACTAAGTGGGATAAGATTGTGGTTTGTACCTGCTAACTGTGATAGTGTCCAAAGGTGAACAGACCATGCAGGCAATGTAAAAATGTACAGTGTGTGATTTAGGAACTGATCAAGCCCCAGATAAACTGCAGGACTGCGTTCAATTAATAAACTGTAGTTCTATATTTATGTAGTGGATTGCAGATAAACTGCAGACTTAAATTCCTGAATAAACTCATGGCATTTATCAGTTTCTAGTGTACAGATGTGGACAGTTTACATTTTTCTACTGCCTGCACACGCTCCTAAATCTCCAAAGATTCCACTAGTAAAGTACATGCTCTTTGCACATGTTTCTTGCCAAGAATAAATGACTTTGTGCTTTTATTTTTTAAGTTTGGGGAGCCAGGTTTGGAAGTGGATGGTAAGAATCCAACACATGTTCCTGCATCCTAGAGGACAGCAGGTTCATTTGCAGGAATAATATTGGAAACAACCTCTGGATTCCTTTAACTGAAGGGGCTGCTCTCTTCTCAGATTCAATACAAATATGAACACTGTTGATGAATCATCTAAATTAACTGTGGGCAGATTGACAGAATATTGTTCTAGGATTTATTGTGGAAACTTGGAAGACTTTTCCATAGGACTCCACAAAGGTGGATACAACTGTCTTTCTACTGTCTTAAGTAATCCTAAGGGTTGCAGAAATACATGTGAAGTACAGAAGAGCATGGGAGTTGCTTATTTTTCTTTCATAAGAATATAATAGAGTGTTTCAAAGAACTCTATCAGCCTCCTTTGCAAGAAGGTCAGTCTCACTTCTGGCTGAATCCAATTCTTTCTTCCTTTAGATGGCTTAAAACTGCTGGAGTGCTTTGACAGTTCCTCTCTGTAGGTGAAACAGCCTCTATGGCTTCTTGGAAGCAGCATTGGGACAGGTCTTTAGTGGATGAGAGTAGCACAGAGATCCTTAAACCAGATGATACTGTCAATAGAAAACTGACTGAACATCCATGGTGCATGAATATAGTACCAAAGCATCCTTAAGCAGTACTCTAATCACTCGCCTATCAAAATTGAAAAGGAGACATCTCTAACGCCTGGCACTCCGCACACTGCTCTAACTCCCTGACACAGAGACATGTAGAAATGAGCATTTCCTAAGGGGGCTACGTGGCCTAATGGCCAGGACGCTCAGCTAGGAACCAAGAGAGGAAAAGCACTGGCCTTTGGTCACTGGTTTTAGGATGATGTCTCACTTGAGTGTCTAATATAAAAAGAACTCTAGGTCAAAATGCAAGATGTGATAAGGCTTTGAGAGGGAAGCTTGAATCACAATTAGACTTCAGGAGTATTTAAGTCTGTCATAATCCTTTTAATGAACCTGTAAGAAGGACCTAGAGCTTTTTTTGGTTCTGAGCTTGAATGTCTCTTTGGATTAGTTTTGGAACTGGATTAGGATTAGGACTGGAACTGGATCAAATGTGATCCATACCTCTGAAATCTCTCACTCAGTTGTGTGTGTTTGCAAGGGTTAGAACTCCAAATCATTCTCCTTTCATCAAAAGCTTATCCAACCCTTCCCTTGTAGACCTTTCTAATCCAGTCAGGTATTTCAGCTACAGCCACAGAAGAGCTATCATCCCTTTATCCAGGACAGGCAAAAACTAGGAGAAATAGTGTTACTCAGAGCCAGATACCGTGCAGGTGGAGGGTCGGTAAACCAGAAGTTGCTTGTCACCTCTTCCCCTTCATGACTCAGGTGAACTACTCAGAGGGATGGGGCTAAGCGCAGAGGAAAAGGGTGCCCAGAAAGCCCTGCTTCTCATGAAGAGATTGCCAGAACAGCAACTTTTAAATAGATTTTTGGATCTGGAGATGTGGAAAGAGGTGTTTCTAGCAATGGCAAGTTTCTCATTTCGTTTGAGAAACTSTGTGAGCCAAATTGCATTTTTAAAAATGAATCTACTTTTCTGATGAATTTCCCTGGGTTAACAAAAGAAATCATTTGGCAAATTTATTTTAAATTTCCAAGGCAAGAAAGGCTTAACAGAAATTAATGATTTTAGTGAAGTGAAAGGAGGTGAATCAACARTCACAAAGTAGTCAAAAACAGACTGCCAGCTCCATCCACTCTTGTAAGAACTGAAGTATTCTAACACCTCAGTTTATTTTAGGCAAAAATCCTAGTGACTTTTAGTTCTTTTGCCATCATCTATTGCTGGTTTTCCCTGAGCAGTTCCAGATCCAGCTGAGGTGTTAAGATCTAGCTGCTGCACTTTGTAGCTCAGCGCTTGATCTCCGCGGGAGCTGTCGTTTAATTAATTTAGTGATTTGGGGCCACTGTGATATAGGAAGGCAGAACCAGCAAGGCTTTTATTTTGCAGAATTGACATTCTAGTCACTGGAAGTGTCACTCAGGGAGGCCCTGCACAATGGAATGAAAGGATGTCATCCAAGCAAATGTTTTCCCAGTCCCTCTGTAATGCTGCTCTAATTAGGAGCTGAGCAAGAGTGACATCCCTGCTCCTCTGAGCTTAACAGCAAAACTTCTACTGAACTCCATGAGGCATATTTCTTGCTTGACACATTTCAAGACAACTATGAGAGGTGTTGGGGAATCTTGTAGGAAATAATGGGGTTAACTTTGTTCAGTGACCTGGGCCTCTCTGAACAGATCTTGCTATATGATCATTCCTTCTTGATTACTGGCTTTTTTTTTTTTTTTAAACCACCTTTGGAATTAGGCTTGGGCAGCTGCTAGATTTTACCCCAATATTTATTGATTAAGGGCTCACCCCCTGTGTCTCATTTATCACTGCACGTTTGTAAAGAATCCCAAGAAATTTTGAACTRCATGCAAGGAAGGCAGTAATGATGATGATGATGATAATGATAATAATGATATACTTTCTAAGCAAAAGAATGTGAAAAATGATGGAAAGTATCAGGCCAGCAAAAATCTCAAGGAAGTTAATTTCTTCAGGATTTGTCCTGCTAATGATATAAGAACAAGAGTTATTTGGAGTGTTGCTGAAAGCATCCCAGAAAGCTTGCTTCTTTCTAAGCAAAGCGGGATGGATCTGCTCTTTGGAAACACTTAAACCACCCTAGAAACCAATTAAGTAAAAAAATAGAAAAAAGGCAAATTCAGTCTGCTTCCTAATGGGTTTTGCATGATTGGAAAAGTGAACATATGACTAAATTCTTGGAAAGCACTGACGAAAGCTGCTAGAGCAGAAGACTGAAGTTCATGAGTCACGCAGCCAGGAGTTACCAGTGATATCTGGCAACCGAGGAACATTTCATGTGTTTATAAATTACTTTGTTTCCTTCAGCTCTATAGTGCTGGTGACATCTAAAGGAAGATTCATCTCCAAAGGACCATGGACTAAAGCACTGGAAAAACTTGGAGCAGCAGAAGGTTTTAGGTTAAAAGGTAACCACTTGCTTTTAAAAATACAAATTTAAAAAAAGAAAAAAGTTTTGATGTCTTTACCATAATGCTAGTAATGGGGCCTCTTCATCCTGCTCCTAAACTCTGCCTTGCTTTTCCTATTAGCCTGCACTCAAAACACCCTGGGAACAGTCATTTACTTACTTACTAAGAATGTATTCACTGCGGCTCTGCACAACAGCATTCATTTTAATACTGTAGATGGGGGAAAAAATGTGTTCTGGCAATTGTTCTTAGAAGCAAAGAGTTCTTCTTGTTCTTCTGGATTTTCCAGACTTTTTAAATAAAAAGGCAGTTTAATAATAGAACTATTGGACTTTTCTCTCCCTAAATCTCTCAGAACAACAATTTTGATACCGTTTAAACTTATTTTTAGTGGCTCTCCCTTGAAACAAAATTCCAACCTGATGGTACAAAGTGACTCTATTTCAAGCGTCACATACTGCACTAGAATATTGCTCTGCTGTAAATGTTTCTCTGATCACTTCTACCTGTGAGCTTTTGGGCATGTTGCGTGTGTTGTACAAGCTAAAGCCTTTCCCAGGCTTGGCAGGGTTCTGAGCATAAACATCGTGCAAATAATGATAGTTCCAGTAGACAGCTGGAACTGTCTGCTTCAAAGGATTTTTCCTTGTCTCTTTCTTTTCTGCTAAGTATCACATAGAGGCTATTAATGATTGGAAATGTGCCTCACGCAAATATAGCTAGAATTAAACTTCAGCAGGAAAGTATTTAGTGGAGAAGAGGTAATTGGCCATTAGCCTTGCAAAGGCTTATGTGCTCAAGTCCTCCTGCACCTGTCCAGCCACGTGGGTGTATGGGTGCACTTCTGCTTATTGGAACCGTGAGGCCCTCCTAACGTATGTGCTCTGATTTGCAGAAAAAATGGCTTTTGTTGGATTCAAAGGCAGCTTCCGCCCAGTCTGGGTGAAAATGGTCACCGATGAGGATTCGGCTAAGATCTACCAAGCACTACCAATTCCTGTGGTGAAGAAAATGAAATTATGAGGACACACTGCTTTGCCTTCTGGCTACCAGCACTGCCCCCATAGACGGACTACTGACTGCTCACAACAGGCACATTGCCAGAGTGCTCCAGAGATGTAGCATTTTGTTGTTGTTGTTGTTGTTTTCAAAACAAAGTCTTACTGTAAGTAGCTAGAGCAGCCACATGTGACAGAAAAACATTCCTGTGACCAGCCTGTGTTCGGTGATCATCAGCTACTGTCCTGCTGATTTGCTCAGTGATACCCTGTTGACTCTTGTGTTGTTACAAAGCAAGGTTTGCCTCTGTTTTTACAAGGTGCTGCTTTTTTTAGCACCCCTGTGACAGGCTAATTTATGTACTGCCTCTCAAAGGGTGAGTTCTAGATCTCAAAGCCTTCAAGGATTATTGTTTTTCCCAGCCTCTGAATTGTCGTAACACTCTTTTTCCATAGTGTTACTGGCTGCTCACCTAAAGACAGAATGCCAATTCAAAAGCTGGCTGAAAATCTGAGATAAAAAGAGTATATTTGAATGATTACCCAGATGCTGGGAAGCTTGACTGGACAGTAAGGATTTACCCTAAGGCTTCAGAGATATTCCAGCAAGTGCTTTGAGGTCTTTCTGCATTGCACATGCTAACTCACGGCACGTAKTTGGGGAAGAAAAGACAGGAGCAAATAAAGTGTAAAGAGGCTTGGCAAGACCATATCTTTCTGCCTGCTTAGAAAAGAACAGTTCTCCTATGGGTCCTGTTTTGTTTCTTTTTAACAGTGTTTTTTCAGGTAGGGGTTTTCCTCAGACAAGCAGCCGTAGGCTAACAGGAAAGAACCATCAAAAAACACATTTTCCTCACCCGTTGCGATACGGTCCCTCCCTACGACAATATTCAGGACTGAACTGGAGAGTTTATAGTCGCCAGCCAAAGAGAGGATCCTGTCCAAGTCTGCAGTTTACAGCTGGGAATCCTGGGCCAGCTTGTCCTGCTGCAGGGTGATCTTTTCACCTTTCCAGGCAGGCCAGAGGGACAGGGGCAGACTGTGAGCTGTGTGTTGCTGTCCTACCGCATCCTCAGGCTAAACGTAGGAGGATCTTAGGCCTCCTGGAAGAGTTTTATGAGGTTAGCAGGCTCCTGAGATGATAGGAATCTCTGAGCTCTTACCAGGTAGCTGAAGAATTAAGAGTGGGAACCCCCTATAACTAGTGGGCTTTCTTGAATCTCCTTTCCCCCTTCTTCAAAGCATAACCTGTTAAAATCTAGCTAATAAAAGCAGATTAGCGTGTCCTGCTGGGACATCTCTTGAAGCTGAGAAGTTGAACATTGTAAATCTTTGTAAGCACTTAGAGTATTCAGTGATATTCCTGTCCGTTGCTCAGAAATGTTGGCAGTGTCTCCTGAGCCTGGCTAGTCTAAGAAATCTAAGGAGGGGTAAAATGTAGGAAGAAGAGTTTTCCAAAGCACATGAGATTGTCAATATTGCCAATAATAGGTGTTGTTTCCTCCTTTTACCCCCTCTCTGCCACTGCTGCTAGAAAAATTGTTCTTATTGCTGATGGTCACTTAGTCACAAGAGTTCTAAAACCTAGCAGAAGGAAGTTGCCTTTTTTCTCATGGTATCCAGAATATGTTAGCTTGTGACTAGAATGAAAGAGCAATGATTCTGTATGTCATTCCAAAGGCCAGACAAATGTCAAACTCTTTAAGCCCTGTCCTTGATTTTTAGGACAGTTGCTCAGAAAGTCAGAGCAATCATAAGCAAAATTCAGGTAGTGCTGTAGGTTCCGTGCCCCTCAAGCTGCTCCTGGGTTTTGAAACTGGAAATGTTATTTTCAGTCTTACTGTGTCATTGTTTTGAGCAAGCTGAATGTCATGTGTGTTGTATTTAAGAAAAGAAAGAAAGGAAGAAAGAAAGAATCCAAGTTTCCCTCCCATGCTTCTCAACAAGAGCCTCTTAATGAAGGATTGCTCCTTCTGGCACAATTATTTTTATTCTTTAGGCATTTGTGCCACTCCCAGACTGGGCAATGCTATTAAAAGGCAAACAACTGGTTTTCCAGTGTCTTATGATAGTTTGTGGATTTCATCCTCAAATCACAAACTATTATTTTAAAAAGTTAGTTTCACTTCAAGTTCAACCTTGATTATCCAACCCTCGCTTACCTGATGGCCGAAACAGAACCAGTTCCCTGAGGTCTAGCAAATACAGTGAAAAAAAAAAAAAGTTATGTATGTTCATGTGGGTTATCTCCTGTTATCCACTGTCCAGAGGCAGTTCTGTTCATGTAGTTGCACCTGGCACGCTGTATCAGTGCAGCACACGTGCTCTCCAGAGACGGACCAAAACAAGCCCATGTCTTTCTTCAGCAGCTGCTAAACTGCATGAAGGAAGGTGAGACTGTTCCTGCTTTGGGATTTGGTTTTCTGCAAAGCACCACGGGGCAGGGGTTGCCCTGCGCGCTGCACCATTCAGCCGCATCACTACATTTCCCTTCCCCGCTCTTTGTGTTAATGTCYGAGAGAATCATGCCACGTGGATCAATCCCCTAGACCAGCTTGTTCAGCGTGTTGCGTTTGTGCTAAAGTGTAGCTTCTAATTTTACAAGTCTTGGAAATTCTCAGGGTGAAATCATAAGACTTGGCTCTAGGAAAAATTTTGCTCTTTTTTTTCTAAAAAAAAATCTTATTAAAAGAAGAAAACTTCTAAGTAGCTTGTTCTCTCATGCAAGGCTTGTCACATGGGGCCTGTTTGGAGCTCGGGCCGGGGCTCACGCTGTGAACACTTCGTGTAGGATCACTGCAGTCTGCTAAGGCTGCTGGACACTAGAGCATCACAGCAGAGTGTAATGGGGCAGACACTCCTGTGAAATACAAAGGGCTCACATCGACACTGCTGGGATGAAGCAGTCARTGTCTTACTCCAAAGGCAGAATCTAGCCTAATATCAATACTGATCAGCAATAGTTTTGTGCCATATGATTGCTTTTTAATCTTTGACTGTTCTAGAATTTGCACTTGCACATCTCGACTMGTGAGTTAACTGACTGCTTCTCCTTTGTACAATCTTTTAACAGTCCCTGAACAAGCTGCAGTTATCCTCTTTATAAGGTTTTTATTACTGCGTCTGTTCTCATGTTTGCCCACAGACAGTTGCCATTGTAAGAGTGATTTTTTGATTGGMTTTTGTCTGTTTGTTTGTTTGGATGTTTGGKTTTTGCATCTGTTCAAGTGCTTGTCTTACCTGTCGCCGAAATAGCTGGTCCTTTTTCGGATTATATATATAGTGTTTTGTACATTTTCTTATAGACTTCCCAATGAAAGAAGATATATATTCTATTTATTTATTACAGTGGCACTAAGATGACTAAATTGCAGACATATGAAGCATTTTTACTGGAGTTTAACGTTGTCCAGGCTGTTAAGGAGGTCGGCACTAGGTCTTTTCCGATAATCTGCTTTGCACTTGAAAGCTCCCTATGTCCGCAGAATGTGGTAATGCATTGACTGTCTATTTTATGATGACAAGAGCTCTTGGGACAGTTGTTCCAAAAGTTCGTGGCTTACAACTGAAATTATATGTAGTTGTTTGGAATACACATTGTTTATCAAAATAAATATTCAATGCAAATTTATCTCTGTTTATTTTTGTCTCTTGCCTCCATAGCAATGAATTGGTGTTTGCAGTTTTACCTAAGTTTGCTCAGTCAGTTTCATTAACTTGCTCTGGTGTCCCAGCTTGAGTCTTTGTAACGTGCTTTACTAAGGTAACACTAAAGCTTCTGCAGTTAGGCAGGATCTAGCGTGGAGAGAAAGGCACACAGCCCTGGGTCCATCTGCTGCGCTAAAGGTACACAGTGTCTTTCTTACTTCAAAAGACAGCAGCTGGGGCCAAAGAAACCCGTGTACGCGCTGCCTGTTGGCACGCGCTGCCTGTTGGCACGCGCTGCCGTGCATTGGACTGTTTGCCCAGTTGAACCCGTGAGCTCAGACATGGGAGCCGGGAAGGAAAGAAAGGAGCAGGAAAGGGGATGTTACCAGGGACAGACACAGGAAGGCGCTGGAGACACTGAGCTGTGCACATGGCAGGTGRGGGATGAGGAAATGCGAAGCACAATCAGGGTGAAGAGAGGCATAATATGAAAAGAATATATAAAATATCTATAATTTTGTCGTTGTGGGCAGCTATATAGCTTTATGAGCATCTCACTGTCAGGTCAAGGATTACTTCGACTGCAAATTTTCCACTCTGGGGCCCTGCCAGCTCAACAGGCTCTGCTATAAAACTTTTCCAATGCACCAAAAACGAAAAGAGATTTTTGGTGKTTTTTTTGTTTTTTCTTTTGGTGGCCACAATCTGCATTTCCAGGATCCAAGCACGTATTTTTTAACCAAGTCTCAAAATAGTCATTAATACAGTAGAGGATATGGCATGGCCTCGGCTAATTCCTCCAGGCCAGGAAACTAAAAATGCGCCCTGCTACTCATGTCAGATTGAAATTACTGATAGGTTTGACTTCAGATCAACTCCACGGAAAAAAAAATAATAAAAGAAAAGATGAAAGCAAAGGCAACAGACAACCCCACAGCACCATTTCAGGGGGGAAAAGAAGCATCTATTTAATAGCATGACGAGATCAAAGCACATTAAAGGTTTCGGTGTTGATAACTAACTGCAGGGGCAACCACTGCGGTCCGGGGCCTTCAGCAGCACCCACACCTCCCTGCTGCGCCCGGCTCYGGGTCAGCACCCGCTGCCCTCCGCTCCGCAGCGACACCACCACGAGATGGGGCTACCCCTCAGGCAGACCTGCAGCCAGCAAGGCCTAAAATCACCCCTTAAAGGCTTTTTTTATTATTATTATTTTTATTTTAGAATAAAAGTCCTGTCTGGAGGGACGTGGGAAGGAGTCATGGCACTTTTCTTGGCACTTGTCCCAGCTCACAGGGCTGGCTGGGCACCAAGCGCCCCGGGCAGCGGCAAGTTCTGGAYGGCCACGGCCGCATAAATCAAGCATGTGCCCACAGGCAAGCGCAGGGCAGGCGTGCACCGCGCTGACAGGGCAGGGCGACCATGGCAGCTCGGCAAGGCCGCTGCACGTGCAGCTCGAGCGAGACCGGGATGAGCCCACGTGGGCATCCCAGCGGGAAGATGCGGCCTTGGGGCTCCCAATGCCTTGGCAGAGCACATGATGCACGCAGATATCTATGCACACACGGCCATTAGAAACACCAAGAAACTCTGCACATCATTGCTGTAGGGGATTCATCCCAMCCGCGCCAGCCGCCACATACCTCTGCACTGCAGCCGAACGGGCCGCGCCTGCCCCCTGGCGGCCATGCTGCGCCCCGCCCCCCCGGCCCGCCGCGACCGTTAACGGCCGCGCCCGGCAGCAGCTTCCGCCGCCGCCGTGACGGGAGCCGGGAGGCCGCGAGGGCGGGTGCGTCTCAGCGCCTCTGTGCAGACGAGTCCTGGGCTGGTGGCGCTGCAACCGCGTTAATGTCGCCCTTCACAAGCAACCCGATGATCTTCGGCATTGGTAATTCACTTCAATACCCTAATAGCAGGACCTGCGGAATTGCTCGTCTGAGGGCAGCAGCTCCCCCCGCCGGGCTCGCTCACCTGAGGAGGAGCAAGTGGAAAACCCTTGGCGGCACAGCCCGCCTAGGTGCGCTATAGAGCAGCGCTGCTTTATAAATAAATCACTAGGCAAAACTAAATTGGAAATAAGTGGCAAAGTAAGTTTTAGAAAATCGTACTGCAGCTTTAGCTGAAGCGGCTTTTAAAAGCTGGGATAGGGAGTGGTGGGTGGTTTTTTTTTTCTTTTTTTCTTTTACATGTTGCTTTGCACAATGGAAAAAAAAAACGGGCTGGGTTGACTCCCAAACCAATGAGAAAAAAAAAATAAAAAAGACTTTTGTTCTTAGTCTCTTACATAAAAAGTCCGTCATTCTTAGCCTAGCAGGACAGTAACGTGTGCAGCTAGATGAGTGCCCCCACCCAATTCAGCTGAGCAGCAGCCCCTTAACAGACAGAGCTGCTTGTTGAGTATTTGTCTCATCACTCACAGGCACCAGGATGTTCCCCTCCTTTGCTTCACAGAGCAGCAGGTGGGCAAAACTCACTAATCTTCTTCTCCAAAAAAAAAAGTACTAGACAATTTATATATATGTATGTGTGTATATATATATATATATATATATAAAATTTGGCCAATGCCCCAATTAAAGTGTTTTTATGCACCACTTTCAGGTCTTTGAACATGCTAAGCTATCACCTTCCATCAGAGTATTAGCAATTTTCTTTCTTTTGGCTTTTTCAGCCCCAACGGGCCAGGCCAGTATCTGACTCAGGCTGGTCTCTCACACCCCCTTCCTTCAGAGCATCAGGACGAGGGAGGGATGTGTGGAAACCACGGCCGTGACTACACCCTTCCTTCCCCTGCCCCGCACGGCTCCCCCACAAAACACACCTCCAAGAGCTCCGGCCGGCGCTGAGCCCTCAGCGCCACGTACGGTGCATTAGCCAAAACCAAAATGCTCTAGCACCTTGCAAGCACATTAATTTACACTTTGTATGTCTGAGGTTTGGCTGAAATTATATCTCAACAGCCAAGAACTAGGCTGGGATGCAGAAAGAAGTGGCCTGCAGTAAGAAAGCAGCGGTAGGACTGAAGTGGAAATCATTCTGCAGAAAGCCCCTTAAAAATGATTATCTTTCCTGTTTTTGTCCAAGGGCTGAGTAAAGCTAAGGAGGAGCATGAGTTTGGGAGGGATGGTGGTAGAATAGAAAGCAGAGTGAAAGTTAAATAGCTAATTAGACCACAAAAATTTTTAAAAAAGAAAAAAAAAAAAAAGCATTTAGCTTCTGCATTAATTCTTATGGCTAAAATAAATCAAAATTAGTTTCTCAACATCCTCTACTCGGCTGCTGTGTTAAATGCCAAAGCATGCATTTATTTTTTCACTAAACTGGCTGGTAATAGTGTCAGAACCACAATTAGCTAAAGTTCACAYCATTATTAATATGTTTTACTGCTACAGAAAGGCAACAGCTGASTAGAAAGGATTGAGAAGCAGGGCATGCTTGTGGATATGAAATGTAAGATGAACACTATAATATTAATAGAAAAAGCTTGTGTCMTTTAACACGTGCTAGTTTGAAACCTCACAAGGTTTCATGTTAGATGGGAACATGGAAAACAATTTTTGCAATAAAATTGTAAAGAAACAAGACTGTACTGAGGAGGAGGACAGATTTAGAAAAAACGTACTGGAGAATGGCAGCCGTAGGTCTGGGAAACACAAAATGGTGGGGAGATGATGAACATACATACTAGAGGTTTATTTCTTTTACCGATGCAGCAAGTGCTCAGCTATGTGTTTTTTCAGTAAGAAATTATTTGTCTGTGCCTTCCCTTTCCCTGGTTTATCTACATTTTCCAAGCTACAGGTATTATTAACAGGATTATAATCTTAGCCTCAGCAGGCACGAGCGTCTCCAGCATTAGAAGCACCGACCCAGGCTCCTCAGGTGGCTGGGAGCGCCCTGACAGGGCTGCAGTCCTCGCTACAGGACAGGACGGGACAGGACAGGACAGGACAGGACAGGACAGGACAGGACAGGACAGGACAGGACGTCCTCCTCCTTGGAAGAGGGAGGCTGCAAAGGGAGCCGGGCGCTGCAGCACCCACTACACACTGGCCTTGGCCAGGGAGGGTGGGCCCCTTCCAGCTGTTCCTTCTCTCCCTTTCGGACAGGACAGGACAGGACGTCCTCCTCCTTGGAAGAGGGAGGCTGCAAAGGGAGCCGGGCGCTGCAGCACCCACTACACACTGGCCTTGGCCAGGGAGGGTGGGCCCCTTCCAGCTGTTCCTTCTCTCCCTTTCCCCAAAATGGACCCATTTGCTCCTCCTGGAAGTATTTTCCTGCAGAGTTGCAGTTGCATCACTCACGGCAGRTCCAGGCTGGAAAGCATTTTTTTTAATCACACAGTTATGTTGCTATTATTTATAAATATACCAAAAAAATAAAGTGCTCCAAATGGCTCCAAACAGTTCTGCAAATTTAAATATTACCTTAACTCAGCAGGGTTTATTCCCACTAAAATACTATAGTACCAAAGTTTAAAATAGCTTATTTTCTTCTAGAGTAAGAACTGTCACATGAAAGTGTAGCAAGAGGTACAAGAGGGTAAAAAAGTCAAGAATTAAAACCATCATAGTACTGATGAAACAAATAYTTGTAAGAACAGAAGCAGCTCCATGTCTCTCATCCAAGTGTGTACAGGCACACTGCGTGTGCAAGGATTGTGAGAGGAAAACATCACATCCAAGTTCAGTGACTGGTTGTATTTCAGCAAAGCTGTTTCTCTGATTGCAAGAAGGCCTCCAGCTGCTCCATCTCTTAACTATAAAGGGAAGAGATAAAACCTACTTAGARTTGAAGTGAGGATTTATTAATAGCTGCAACAAGCCCTCAGTTCCAAAGGCTTGCCTGCATCTGCATGACAGTATGTCTCTCCTCGGGTAACGTTACTTGCCTTTGTAGTACTTGTATACTATTTTTGCATTGCATGATTATTCAGCTCAGGCAGAAATCAGTTGGATTCAAGGCAACAATAAAAATTAGGCAGAATAAGCTTAGGAAAGCTACAGCCATCTCCACACACTTCTGATCACGATCAGAATAGATTTATTTTTCTATGCAAGTTGTGTCAAATACTGGAAAAAAAAGGTGGGTTGTGGCGCAGGACTATTGAACTACAACACTTGACCAAATAACATGGTTATGAACAAAAAATGATGTCTTTGTACAAGGCAATGCAATACTCAAATTACTGCAAAAATTTCTCAGCTGCTTTATATCCCACTATTAACACAAATGGATAGAAAAAATATATRGAATTCTTAAGAAATACATGCTTTTATTTTTTTCACTCAAACAAATAAGCAAGGATCTGTTTAGTGAACTGCAGTAGGAAAATCTTCTTCAATCATAAATTCATACAAGTATCAAAGCAAATAAAGATGATCACCTGGAATCTTCACCAACATCATTTAGTCTTTATGACCAAGCACAGAATCCAAAGATCGGTGAGCCCGTCTCTCAAACACTTAACTAAATTAACAGGCTACACACAATTTTAAAGCATTACTGCTTCATTAAGGCTTTAAAATAATAAAATACGGGATTCAGTGGCATCTTTTATTTTGAAAAAAGTACTCAGCAAGTCAGTTTCCCATTTCTGATATCAAAGTATTCTACACGACCAACCATTATGGTTCAGTTAGTTAGGACCTTTCATCCAAAACACTTGGATTTTAGCACCTTTAAAAAAAAAGTAACAATAAAAAAAGTCTTATTATTATCAAATGAAGACAGCCAATACCATACTCATCCTCTTAAAAAAGAAGACATGGAACATACAAACTAAGCACATTTAGTCCTAACAAATGAGGAAATGGGAAACAATTCTAAACCATGCACTTGATTCAATACCATTTAAATAAGACCCTCCTAATTATACAGCCTGTTGAAGAAGAATTTCATTTGCCTCCATATATCAAGCTTTAACRCATTTAAATCAATGTTTCCATTACAACTGATATTTCAGTGGGGAATCTACTAAAGAAAATGGGTTACTAAACATCAGGGATTGACCTAACTCCAAGTTTAACTCTCCAGCTACTACAGCACAGTATTTGCCTTCACAGGCACAGATCCTTGACAGCAACAGCCGCTTGAATGCCACGAATCTGATTTTCCTTTCGATGGGACAGTGTTCGTGCTAGTTGTTTAATTCCATTAACTCCAGCAGTACCATTTCTGATGGGCAGAGAATCTCCCTTCTGCACCGATTTCTGTACTGATGTAGAGTGCTGAATGTCTGCCTACTTTGTATTACACTTCTATGCACTTACACGGATTTTCAAGGGAGCAAACAGAAGGGTTCTTAGGTTATTTTAAAGAAACAGGCAGTATAGCCATATAAATCCTAAGCCTTATGATTTCAGGCATCTTTGGCCACAGTAACACTATTCTCTGTATTTGGCTCCCTGAATCCTGCAAAACTGGTGCCCAGAAGCATCTTCTGGCAATGTATCCTGCTATGCAACAGCAAGGACTAACCTGTATGCTCTGGATGGAGAGCTGCTACTACAGATGAACCCTAGTGCACTCTAAGATTGTGCTCTTTGTCACTTAGTTTGTAATGTTAGGTGCACAGATTCTCATGTTAAGCAAACCCATTAAAACAACAACAGGAACARCAACAAAAATCCACTAAAGTAGCCAAACTCTGGAATCTGTGCTGTTACTAAACAAGTGACCGACATTCATAAGTAAATTGGTATATTGGAACACAGAAGTCTTTTAAGCTCAGTAATCTCTGCCTCCTCCTTTTCCTCCCAAAAAAGCCAGGAATTGTATGGCAGTGCAATTTCCCTGCCAGGACAACAGAGCAGTGTTCAGTCTGGCTCATGCATCTGTCATAGATCATCTCGCTGCTTGGTTGCTCGGTTGTCCTCTTTGATGCCTTCAGAATTCTTGTCTGTGTCCTTTTTCTTCTTTCCTTTTTCACGCTTTGTTTTGTTTTTTACTTTATCACTTTCTTTTGCTCCTTTGCCAGGGTAAACCTGCCCTTCCAGAGTAACATCCGCACACCTTTCTTGATTTATCAGGAAGTCTTTGATCTCCCAGGCATAACCACCATCACGCAGCATAAATATGGCACGATTTGAGCCAACAATAAACCTAGAGGAAAGAGATACATATTTCTTCAGCTACCTTTGTGCCTTTCAAGTGCTAAAACATTTTGCWTCAATCCAGGGCAACATCAAATATGAGATGCACAGGTAAGAGTGGTAAGCTGGTCTTGGTGCTTGGGATGAGGAATTTATGAGCATATGTAAGAAGTACCAAGTCTACAAATAACCAAGTATAATTAAGAATATGAAGAACACTTAAGAATTAATTTGATACTRCATAAAAAACCCTAATAGATACTAAATCTGCTTCATACACTTGCTGAAACTCTTCTCAGTATCAACTCAAGAGTGCTACATTCCTCTGTTTGAAAACGATCCTCTGTCTCTCTCACAAAGAGACATATTTTTAGGCAAGGGAATAAAAGGCCCTTTGTGGTAACAAGACTTCTGTGTGTGATGTTTTCTATCAAGCATGCAAAGGCAAACTACTGCAGCTTAAACTGCTAAATGTATGAAACATGAGGAGAAAAATTAGACTGTATGTACACCATGAATAAGTGTTGAAAAAGATCAGTGCACTACACCAGAATCTTCCTAGACTTAAAAAACAGTATTTAACTGATAAAGAAAGAAAGAAAGAGTGACAGGAGATGGGGGTAAGGGCAGAGTGCAGTATAAGCAGTTAAAAGGATACTCATAGAGTTCTGTGAAAGGCAGAAGTGCGTCCCTGCGTGCTACTGCTTACCTTTGTACATCATAGTTTGCATTGAAGAGACTGCCTTGCCACAAGCTGGTAATTTCTTCTGTCTCCTTTTCAGTGGGTTCTCCCGACACTGTGACAAACATCATCAGAGTCTTCCCCTTTTTCGTCAACTGCAGGATACTTTCAGGCTTSCCTGGATCAATTTTGGAGAAATCTATTGGGGCTGGAGGCCTCTTATGTTCAGGAAGATCCCCCTCTTCGATGTCATCATCTTTCTGTTCGGAAAAGGAAAAAGAAATTTTAAAATCTATGTTCCCTTTTAGAAAAGCCTCAACTCCCACAGAACTGTTCTTTTTTTGAAACTTCCCATTGTTTACAGAATTACTCTGCTTTGCTAAGAAGAAATCTATGTTTAGTTTAACAAAGAGATTCTCAAACAAAAAACCAGCAGCAAAAAAAAGTGAGTTGTGTCTCACGATACCCCAAGCACTGGGACATCTAGCAGGAGYTGAGGCAGATATTTTCAGTGGTGTTTTAATTTCACATAGTCAGCAAAATATGTATTACACCATTAGGAAATATGAGTTATAGCCCTATCTAAAGAAAGATACCCCCCTCAAGAAGCCTCAAGGCCTCTCAGCATGTGCAGATTCATGTTCACACAGCCTTCGCACTGCAGTGAGTGTCCCATATGCTTTCAAGTTTAAGTTTGCACATGAGCCACCTTTGCTCTTTTCCCTCTTTCCCATTACGAAAACTGCTATCTTTCTGATGAAGGAGTTTACAACTTTTATTTTGTGGAAATAGAATTATAAATGGCTTAAATTTGATCCTTTCCTTCTTTACTACTTGCATATTTGTTTCAACTTTGCATGTTTAAAGCATGCATTTAAATAATTCATATGCCTTTGAAAATTCCCCAGCAAGCGAATCAGAGCAAAACGACAGCCCCAGGAAAGTCCCACTGCCCTCAGTGGGGATGATGTTTATTTCAGGGGGAACTGGGAAATAGTCACATTTGTGAAGTCCTGCTTAAGTATAAAATCTCATGTGAGTAAAATGAAAAACCTTCCTCAGAAGTAAAACCAAGTCAATCCCAATTTTATACTAGTTTGGTTAGCACAAGACCAACTGGCTTCTCGCTGCTGAAAAAGAAAGCCAGAAGCAAAAGTTTTCAAATAACCTTTATACAACACAGAAATAAACTACTGCTAGAGTGACAACACAACTTACTAGAGAACATTGCCTGTGCTGCCTTTACTGTTCAAATAAATGTTTATAAAACAGCACTATCCTAGCTCAGAGCCAGGCCTGAGGAAATCACCTGGCACTGACTGCAATAATGAACTGTATTAAAGATGACGTTTTAGTTGCAGAAGGCCTTCCCGACCAGACTCTTAGTTCTGTCTCCAGCTCCTTGGCATTCAAGGCCCCTGGAGATTCCCCTTCCATGTGGGAAGGCCCTGTGTGGCATGAACCAAGCTTGGTACTTTCCCTACCGTGTTCCTCCTCTGCTGGAGGCAAGGGCTGAGCACACTGAATGACAGCCTGTTTGCCTGTCCCAGAGCGAGTACTGAGGCACCAACACTGAAATCCTTTAGCATATTTGCTAACTTTGACAAACTTGGGCTACTGCAACCTATTCAAAGGAACTGCAAGGTCTGGAAAGTTGCCCTGGCAGTAACTTTGCACTTCTACCCCTTTGGTCCATCAAAACTAGCTTATCAGAGGCTGAAGATTACAACCTAGCTTTAACAAACCCAGCTTTTAGAAGGAAGGGCTACTAATCTTTCAGAAATTAACAGATACCCTTGTACAATCAGAGTGTTGCAGCCCTGATTGCACTCACTTGCAGCCCTGCAAGTGAGAGGAGGGGATGCAAGAAGACAGTGGTAATGAACCTTCCTTAAAGCTTCAGCTTCACCTTTACGCGTGCAGCAGGAAGGCTGGGACAACCCCCCTCGCTGTGCTCCCCCGGCAGCCGCATTGGCACCCCAGGGGAGAGGCTCCTCCTGGGAGGCACCACGGCCCCTGCTGTGCCGGGCTCCCCGGAACCACCATCTTCCAGGGCCTCCACACTGAGCTCCATGGAAATGGAGGGCAACAGGAGCATCCCACTGGGCTGACACTAATGAGACTCGACTTTGTACAGCTCTCTGCCCTTTACTCCTCCTCACCCAGAGGCACAACGGCCGCTTTGTCTCCGCTGGCTCCCTCCTCAAGTCTATCCATGCCCTTTCTTCTTCCATGCTCTCCAGCCACCCCCTCACTTCTTCCATGTTCCTCATACCCATCCCAGGCTGTGCCCTGCAGCACGACACACGCCTGGGCAGAACTCCTCGTTGAGGGCCCTTGTTCCGCTCTCTCCCAAGGCTCTGGCGCACGTGGAAAGGCCCCCACAGCCGTGGGCCCCTCCAGCTGCCCCGTCACGGCTCCACGCGAGGCGGCCACGGGCAGCACCTGAGCTGAAGAGATAAGGACAGAGGCGCTTCCTCGCCCTGCCGTCACAGGGCTGCCACACGCCGCAAAGCCCCACGTCTACTGCCCCAGCTAGARCCACCTCCCCTCCCCGCACCCAAAACCTCATAAAACCGGAGCGGCTCCCGTTTAAGGCAAACGTGTTTCCACCAGCGGAGCTCCGCGCAGCCCAGGCCCCGCCGCGGCCCCTCCCCGTACCTCCCACTGCTCCAGCAGCCGCGCCATGTCCGCGTCGTTGTAGTCCCGAATGTCCTTCTTCTTCTTGCCCGCCGCCGGCCGCCGCTTCCCCTCGGGCTCGTCGGCCGCGGCCGCGCAGAGCGCGAGCGCCAGGACCAGCAGCGCCCAGCGAGCGGCCGCCACCGCCATCTTCTCAGCGGCCGCCAGCGGCCTCCAGGGGCGGGGGCAATGGCGGCCGGAGGGAGGAGCCGGAAGGCGGGAAGGGGCCGCGCGGGCGGCCCGGAGCAGCCGCGGGGCAGGGGCCGGGGCCGCGCGGGGCAGCGGCGGCCCGGGGGGGAGCGGGCGGTCCCCGAGGGGCCCAGACACCCCCTGCTCGGCGGGCGGCGTGTCACCGCGCCACGTGACGCTGCTGGGCACGATGAGCCACGTCCAGCGTGCACCCAGCGTGGGAGCCTGGCGGGCCCCGGGCGGCCTCTCCGTGCAAGATGCCCTTGTGCTGTGTTGGGTGGGTTTGGGTTGCTTTTCCTTATTTTCTTAACAGTGACATTGAATAGCGTGGGGGACACGCACGGAGCTATCTGGGTTTGCTGTTCTTCTCGCCTGTGGTCTGCCTGATGAGCCTCTAAACAGCTGTACTGCTCCAGAGGCCGATTTCAAACAATAACAATATTAGATTTTTAGTACTACTAAAAATAAAGCTGTTTTGTTAGTAAAATATAACTCTAAAATACCTGAGCACCACAAAAATTATCTGAGATAAGGATCTTTTTATATGGAGTGGAACAACTAGTCCCTTATCTGGCAGTTAGCAGTTCAGTGCCTGTTTGTGCCTAGATGAGTCTTCAGCCTCCCTTTTTCCCCTCGTGAAGTCACCCAGATCACAGAGAGCACCGTCTTGTCCTTTGAAGTCGGGTGCCGGGAGCTGCAGCCCGGGGAAGGGCGTCAGTCCCTGCTCCGGGGCGACCCTAACAACCACCATGGCAGCGAGGGCCCCAAGATGCGGCACCCCGACAAGGCGCTGGCGTGGTCACACACAAAGTCCAATTTTCCTTGCGAAGCGAACAGCTGGATCYGCATCTCTAGCACCACACCAAGGATCACGGTGCATTCGTTTGTCATGCACATAGCATCTTCATTTCAGAGGAAGATACTTCCCATGCTTGACTCGGGCCTGAAACTCTGCTGAGGCAGAGCTGCGTGTCCCGGAGGATCCCGTTCGCAGTAACGACTCCCTTTGTGGAGGCAGCTGCAGGACAGACCCTATTCAGGCTGTGTCTGAGCTTCACTGTCCTTCCTTTCCACGCCAGTTCTAACAAGAAACAACTATTCATTCCATTGACAGGGCAAACTAAAGTGCATCGGGTTTTCACTGAGGCACTTGGGTTTTGCTCAGAGTACAGAACATAGAATCTAGAAATAAAACCCTCTAAAATCCCAGAAATCATACAAATATTTTACAGTTTAAATGGTTTCATATTTCGCAAAAGTTTTTAAACCTTTTGCAGCCAATGCTATTATCACTACAGTACATAACATATCTGATAACACTAGTTTCATTGTAGACTGCAAACATATGGTACTTAGTATTTTAAGTAGTCCTGAATTTCCATTTTCCCACATTAGAGGTCAAAGATTTTAGTTTCATTTGATCACAAAGTTCTGATTCAGGTGCTGATTATGAAATTCAGATTATGATTTCAGTTTTGGCCTATCTTTACCATAAATTTACCTTATTCTATGCATGTTGGTCTATCAATTAAACACTGACTGAACTGAGCTGCTTGGTAAACAATGCATTTGTATCATGACCTGTTTGGTCGGTTTGGGGTTTTATTTTCGGAGAGGCCGGAGGGAGCAAGGGGAAGGGAAGAGTATGAAGGCTGAGTGTCTAGTCAGCTGCAATGAACCAGACACTGTAATTCTTCTTAAACTCACAAACTCCACAGAGTGCTCCTGTCAATACTCATCTCACCGCAAGATTTGCTGCAGATCTGTGCTAGTTAAATCTACGTATTGGTTATACAATTTAATTTACCCTACTAAGAATTACTTTAAGTGAATGTCAATAAGGTTTACATTCCCACTGGAATTCCATTTATAGGCTAATTTCCACAATCCAAGTGAAATTAATTTTGCAGTCCCACTTTAATTTCAGGTTTACAGGTCAGTTTTGGCACCTACCTCTAGTGTGATACATTACAAGAACTTCTGCTGAATTGAAGGTGCAGGTAGTGATCAACAGCTCTCTCCACAGAAAGCACACACAGTATATGGAGAAGTGTAAGAGCAGAGACTTCCTGCAGCGATCCTATGAAACCATCTACTACAATTCTCTCATGATATGTATTTTTAAAAAGAAAAGGAAAAAAACCCTTTCTGTAGAATAGTACAGCTGCAGGACATGATGTGCAATCCAGGAAGGGTGGGCCCTTGCACATGTTGTTCAAAATACTGAGTTCTCCTTTGATCTCCACAAAAGCAGGCCTAAGAGTCTGAAGGGGGGGTCTGGCATTCCTGTTTATGATGGATCAGTCYTACCAACAGCATTCACAACCCTTCCATTAAGCACCTGAATTCTGAGCCAGCCAGCCTACCGAACCATACGGGGCCCTTCTCGCCCGCTCGGGGAAGGGAGAGGGGACMCGAGTGACTAACCATGGCATCACCCCTCACAGGTGCTGGCCTTGTAAAGCACTAAGGGTAGGAGCAGTATCCACAGGCATAGGTGGTGGACAAGGACTGGAGCTGAAAGCTTTTACTGACCGAGTGAGCACAAAATACAACCCAGCCCTCTATTCCATGGAACMCGAGGTTTATAGCTGCATTTTCCTGTTCATAGAAGTGTTTCTTTTCCATGTCAATGTATTGAATATCCGTTCTAGCAGCAGGGGACAACCAAGTGATTATATACAGTAAGTGGTGAAAACAACAGTACAATAAGGGTGAATACAAACACACAATCCACTTCTTTTTTTCTTTGTAATGTCTTTCAGTTGCGTAACAGGAACTAACTGCTATTTTAGACATGACTGAGATATTTATATTCACAGTATCTATATTTTTTTTCTTACCTCAAATATCGTACTTTTAACTATACAATATAAAGAAAACAAATAAAAAAAGTTTAAGCATTTTGTTGAAGCTCACCTATTATTATGAAAGCTTTTTATTTGTAAATAAAATCATTTTAAAAGAAGAAAAAAATCCTTCTGCTTGCATTATGCTTTCACAACTACTTGGTTAACCATTTTTCCAGATCTTGAGCTTTATATATATATATACACACATATATATATAAATAAAAGTAGAATCACCCAGCTTTGCTACACGCAGCCTGGTTCTCAGGTTGCCTCCCCAGTGGATCAGCCGTGATTACCTCTGCAGACCSGACACAGGCCCAGATCCTGCAGTTTCAGTCTCTCCTGAAGTAACGACACTAAGTACTGACAACAAAACACTTACTTAGCACCAAAGCATTTAAGACAAAAACRATCTTAAAAACAATAAACTAGTCAACACACTTGCCTCTCCCTCCACATGACTTACCCTTGCACTGCTGCAGAAAGGACGCCCTGTTTCTCCCAGCCTTTTCTGCAAAGTCTTGCTCTGTGTTAAATTATGTCATTTGTCAGTCTCTGCCAACTTCATTCTCTGGTTTCTAGTTCCCAGCCTGACAGAGCAGCTACATCCCTTGGATCTGGAGCTATCATCTTGCAATTACCACCTCCTGGGTTTAGTCACATACAGCTGACCCAGGGGAAGCGCTGAATTGCCTTTTATTCCTTYGTCAGCTTGCTCCCCATTAGGTTAGATCAATACATCCACACAGGAAAGTAATATAAACTATTGTACAGTAACTTCCTCTCACCAACCAGGCCACATACAGTGATCATAAAATTATTACAATGTGGTATTCTGTAGCTATTACTCAACATTGGCAAAAATCAATCTCTCGTTTACAAAAAAAAAAAAAAAAGATTTTTCTAAGCAATAAAAGAGCCAAAGCCTGTCACATTATTCATAAAAGAAGACTTCAGCCTCCAGTTTTTGTTGTACTGAGCACAATGCAAAATGAAGATCAATGTGACGAAGGAAGAGCTCACACAAGCAAGCCAATCTCCTGTTCACTACTAAGCCCCATTAAAAAGCCTTTTAATCCCTTGTATGTGACAATGCCGGAAGTTTTCAGCCCAGGCRGTTATTTCATTCAGACTTTGACAGCAAAATCTTTTTAAAACCACATGTGGCCCCCTGACTTTCATGTCTCCTGGGCACAAGGAGTGAAACGCTATTTCAGTACAGCAATCCAGAGCTGCCCAAGCCCTGCAGCTCACCTTTGGACTCGGCAGCTATGAAATGAGCGTTCACATGTCCTGCTTGAAAGAGGGGTGCGAAGCGCTTGGGAAGGAAAACCCACCCCAAGCACTGCTGAGGACAAGTTCCACCCCAAACAATTCAGGTGCATCTGCTGGCCCTTGAAAACATGCAGCGATTTGAGCCTCCGCTCTAATTACTGGAGCCCAGGGAGGAAAAGGACACTTGGCAAGACTGAAGCAGAGAGACTGTCCACAAGCAACCTACTGACTGACAAAACCTCCTGCGTTTGCCTCTTGCTCACGCTGAGGCCGATAAGCAGTGGCTTGGCCTCGTGGGTAGATTAAAGAAGCCTAAAGGATATTTGCTTTGTAATAAATGAGTAACGAGGAGCTCTGGTGGCCCTCTGGGCTGCTCGGAACTGCCACACCACAAGACCTGGCTGTGTTTCTAGCGCGGGCAGCTGGCAGGAAGGGTGGCGGCGGAGCCAAAGACGCCCTGTCTAAAGCAAGGAACTCCACTTTGCTCTAGGGAGCGGCACAAACCAGGTGGAGAATTACGGCAGCAGTATCTAAAGATGGAAAAAAAAATTATTAGGTCATTTAACACCTCTACTAGCCAGGGGCAAGACCTAAAGTTTTCTAAAATTAAATCTTTCAAACCCTCATTAAATTGAGTCAATCTTCATTTAAAAAAAAAATAGGTTAATATTCAGACGAGAGGCATTCCTCTTACTACAGAACATCTCACTGCCTCTCTTAAGGACATATCTGGAAATATTTTGAAATACAAATCAGCTGGGTTCTGCTGCTGGCCATTGATTCTTATTTTTCAGCGTATTCTGAAATCATTCCTATTTATAGCGTCTTTTTTTTTTTTTGTTTTTCTTTTCCGAAAAAACAGTTGTTGGCAGCAGGCCCAAAATGTTTAGGCCCAAACCATGACCTTCCTTAAAACTGCTATAATCCGACTTAAACAGACAGACCTTCCCTCGCGCTGTTGCAGTGAGGAGGGATGGGTGGCGAACCGCCAGATTTTGGACACACCCYGAATCGAGAGGATCTGCCCCTTTCCTCAGGCCTGGCGCCATGGGAAGGGACTTCTCCCCCCAGCAGCAGCATCCTGTCCCCGCAGCCGCTTTCAGAACTGCGTTCATCCTGTTCACGTCCCTCGCTGCCAGTGCGGGGAGAGGGCCCGGGCACCCTTAGTGGTGAATCCGCACAMATAAACTTGCACGAAGATGTTTAGGAGTTTGCAGTCCCTTGGCTGGGCTCTGGGCCAGGACGTTACTGGATCTGATGCACAAGCGCACGGCCTGGGCCTGACTTTCGTTTACATCCAGGTCACATATTGCCACTGCAATAGTACAAACATAGCAGAACTTTAACATCAATGTGATTTGGGCCTAAAGTGTTTTTCAATTTTTATAGCTTGTAAAGTGCACTACAAGGCCCAAGAATCAAGAGTCTAATATCAAAGTACAACTGAAAAAAGAAGCAAAAATTATTATCCAGCTGCATCGAAGTATGTAATAAATGTAAGATGTTTCACAATGGAACCTTGATTCTTTGGTAGTACATGGATTGCACAAGGGCAGACAATCTGATGTGTGGGACATCAGCCTCTCTTATCACTCACACTCACCAAATTATACACTCCCTCTGGAAGCATCCCAGGGAGCATTAAGTCCATCTTCTTACAACCTGTTCCAGCACAATTAATAACCCTCATTTTATCACTRTTTAACAGCACTACCTTGCTCGGCCCAGATTCTCCACATGCAGCATCCCGCTTGTGGCCGGAGTCGCCTTGCAGGGCTCCTGGCGCGCTCCGGGAGGGGAATAACCCGCGGTGGCTCCCGGGCCTGCTCCTTGCCACCCTCCCCACCTCATGTCGGCCGGTGGCCCCGGGCCAGCCCCTCTGCTGMCGCTCAACCTCCTCTCACCCCGACACGATCTTTTTTTTTTTTCATTTATTAATTCCACAGCCCCTCGCCATCCCTGTCCGCGCCGCGCGCCGGCCTCACGCGGCAACGCGGGCGCGGCGGCCGTTAGAGCCGTTGCGGCCGTTGGCCGGAGCCGTTGGCCGGTGCGTCCCGCGGCCGCCGCCGCCGCCGCCCGGCGCTGCTGCCCCCTCTGCCTGGGAGGAGCGCGGGGCGGCGGGCGGGGAGCGGCGCGGCGGGGGAGGGCAGGATTTAAACGAAGGGCGGTGACACCGCACAAAAGATTTCCATAGGCTCGAGCGAGGTTACGGCGAAGGCAACGGGGCGGGGAGCCTCCCCCAGAGCCATGCAGCGTCTGGCTGGCAGATCCGCCGCAGCCGCCTCTTCCCAATAGTTTGTCTGAAAGCCTGARAAAGGGAATTTAAAAGAAGAAGATTTCCCCCCATCCTCTTTTTTTTTTYYYTTTTTTTTTCTTTTTTTCCCTTYTCTGCCCTGGGARTTGGCGACTCAGCCAGAAAACATGGCAGGAGGAGCGCAAGGCCGGGCGGGTTGCAGCATCCGCGGCTGTAGCCCGGAGCCACCACCCTTGTTTGCGGCAAGAGCCTAACTTGGTGGCGGCGCCCGGGGAATGGAGCGCGGCGGCGGAGCGAGCTCGCGGCGGCCGCGTGAATGATCGAGGCAGGAAGGAGCGAGGCAGCCGCAGAAGGAAGGGGAACGGATCCCTCCCGCCCTCCCCCAGCGCCCGGATCCGGTGGCTCTTTTTCTTTTCTTTTTTTTCCCTTTCTTTTTCCCCTCTTTCCCCCCTCTTTCCCTCCTCTCTCTCCTCCGCTCGCTCCCCCTCTCCCGGCGGGTCCCCCCGCGGCGGCGGCGCCCGCTCCCCTCGCGGCGCGGGGCGGCCACACCCTCGGCGGCGCTTCCTGCGCGGCGGCGGCGCGG